>JAJOZX010000864.1:445000-580000 GCA_023014485.1 Bathynomus jamesi
ACTTTTAGTTCTAAGGCATTGAGGCTTTCTTGAAAGCCTTCATCCTGCAAAGATTCCCTCATTCAATTTCTTGGCACTGATGTTTGCGAATTTCTCAACAAGGTATTGAAACCCTCTCGAATTCACCTTAATCATCCCTTTCACAAAATTTTTCATTAAGCCGAGCTTGATTAATGAAGAGGTGGCAGAAAATCTTTTTTTGGATGAACTAAAGTTCTTTGATGCCAGTCACGTCTGATGTAATGATCCGCAGTAGCAGGGCTGTCCCGTAGGCATAGGAAACAACAGTATTTTGTGAACCATCCTTGCATGCCCATTAACATACCAATGATTTTGAAATTATTATAGATATTCCAGTGATGAGTGCTGTATTGGATTGCTTCGAGTAGTATATTCATGTTATCGTACGTCTCCTTTAGATGAACGGAATGGGCGATCGGGATGGACGGCTTTAAGTTCCCGTTATGCAGGAGAACCGCTTTCAAGCTTCGCTGTGAGGAATCAATAAAGAGGCGCCATGCAGATGGTATGTGTACCTGTGACAAGTTCTCGAAAAGAACATTGATATCATGGCAATAGCAGAGCGGACCGTCTACTGTAAAGAATATCGCCAAATCATGGTTTCGTTTTCGATAGTGACACACTCGGACGTTCTTTTCAAGTAAGTGTTTCTGCTTGAGTCTCTAGGAGAGAAGTTCTGATTTCTCTTTGGAGAGGGCTAGGTCTCTAATGAGGCCATTCAACTCGTTTTGGGTAAGCCTCTCCGGTTCCGATTGCTCTTCGTTAAGTGTGTAGTTAAGATGGGCTGAAGGGCTCGCATCTCCGCCAATTGCCCCTTCGTCGGATTCCTTTTCGTCTTCTAAAGAATCGAGTCCATGCTGTGGAGGTACCGGAATCGGCATCGTATCATTGTGAGGGATTGGTCTGATCGCGGAGTCTACGGTGGATAAACGATGTTATGCTTGTTCTTCAAGAATTCCGTTATGTTAACATTGCTAAAGTAAAAATCGCCATGATGGTCTCTCGGCTCCCTCCATATCATGGGTATAGCGAACGGCATCGACTTTTTCCTTTGGTTAAACCAGTCACGTAATCCATTCAAACAAGCAGTACAGATAACATGTGGCGCCCACGCCTTATGTTGGTCGTCTAGTGGACAGCCGAAGTATAAGCGGTAAGTTTTCCGAAGATCCAGCGTGATTGTACGCCGTTGTAATTTAGTCGCGAACGTTATGCTTGTTCTTCAAGAATTCCGTTATGTTAACATTGCAAAAGTAAAAATCGCCATGATGGTCTCTCGGCTCCCTCCATATCATGGGTATAGCGAACGGCATCGACTTTTTCCTTTGGTTCAACCAGTCACGTAATCCATTCAAACAAGCAGTACAGATAACATGTGGCGCCCACGCCTTATGTTGGATAAACGATGTTATGCTTGTTCTTCAAGAATTCCGTTATGTTAACATTGCAAAAGTAAAAATCGCCATGATGGTCTCTCGGCTCCCTCCATATCATGGGTATAGCGAACGGCATCGACTTTTTCCTTTGGTTCAACCAGTCACGTAATCCATTCAAACAAGCAGTACAGATAACATGTGGCGCCCACGCCTTATGTTGGTCGTCTAGTGGACAGCCGAAGTATAAGCGGTAAGTTTTCCGAAGATCCAGCGTGATTGTACGCCGTTGTAATTTAGTCGCGAACGTGCCGCACACGTAACAGAAATTGTCGGGGTGATTTTTACACTTTCGAGGCATGATGGTCGATGAGTGGGTTGATGTAAACCACCTCAGAAAATAAAATGTGTAAGTGGGCGACACAAAACAAAACACAACACACAACTAGACATGTGACTGTTACGCCAAAGAATAAAAGGGTGTACATGTGCAAAGTCTGCAAATTTGTGGCCAGCAACTGCTCTCACCCAAAATACCACGAGACAACCTGCGGAAAGCCTAAGTTGAAACGACAAAATGCCATACAAAAGGGTACAGAAACGGTAAAGCAAAAACCTACACCTCAGCTGCAACGACAAAGTACTCCGCTACATGCATAAAGGACGCATATTATATATTGTGTATTTAGTATTATATCTTATACAGGGTGTCCCATAAGTCCGGCATCATAGGAGAAATTCATAATTTTCTATTTCTACACACCATAATTCATATTTTTCTCTTTCTACAGGCCATAATGTCTGTGAGCAAGGAAGAACGAATCCAGATAATTCTACTCATAGGAAATCAGAGTCAAAGAGAGGCCGCTGCTGAATTTAACAGACTGCATCCAGACCGCGAGCCAATAACACAGAGTTGTGTTAGCAGACTTGTTGCAAAGTTTAAGGAAACAGGATCCATAGAAGATAAACCACGCAGTGGACCTTCAAGGAGGTCCACTGACGATGATACAGCGACTGCTATCCTGGCTGATTTTAACAGAAGTCCCAATAAGTCTCTTCGGCGATTGTCCGCCGAGACAGGAGTGTCGAAAAGTAGCATCCATCGCATTCTTCAGGCTCACAAATGGCATCCATATAAACTTCAGATCCTACAGAAATTAAGCGAAGGTGATCCCGAACGGCAGATGGAATTTTGTGAATGGGCTACGGCCCAATGTGCTCTGGATGGCAATTTCCCGTCCACCATTCTTTTCAGTGACGAGGCTGTTTTTTATGGAAATGGTGAGGTAAATCGACAGAACACCCGCTACTGGTCTCAAAACAACCCTCATTGGTATACCTCTTCAAAGGAACAAGGTGCATTTCGGGTGATGGTATGGTGTGGCATTTGGAAGGATCGTATCATAGGCCCCCTCTTTTTCGATGAACATGTCACTGGAGGCACCTACCTAAGTATGCTCAAGGAAGAAGCATTTCCCAGTGTCTTGAACGAAGAAGGAAATTTCCCAACATGGTTCCGGCAAGACGGCGCTCCTGCACATTACAACACCCAAGTAAGGGAATACCTGTACCAACAATTCCCTGGTCATTGGATAAGACGTCGAGGGTCTGTGGAATGGGCAGCTAGATGCCCGGATCTCATGCCACTAGATTTTTATCTCTGGGGCCACTTGAAAGCGCTGGTATACGCAGAGAAAATTAGGAGTGTTGAACATTTGCGGCAGCGCATTGTTGGGGCATGTAACACCATTACTCCTGACATCATTCACCGTGTGCTTGCTGACTGGGTATCACGTCTGAATTTGTGTATTGAAAAAATGGTGGACATATTGAGCACGTTCTGTAAATAAAAGCTTTTGTTTTGCCTTTTCTTATTATTTTTCCTATGATGCCGGACTTATGGGACACCCTGTATTATATATAGTTATATGCATATTATATATTGTGTATATATAGTATTACATTATATACTGTATATATTATATTTGTTATATATATTAAGTTATGATCGGACTCATCTCGAAAATTAGACGTGCTAGACGAAAACCGAAAATAGATTTGGAATTAGCGTCCCAATAGCTATTCAGCCCATCAATAATTATAGCTGAAGAAAAGCACTTGTTGGCTAGTGTAATCAGTCTGTGGGCTTATTCGAATTGGTACAGATCCGGATTTCAGTTCGTCGATTGGAAACCCTTGCTATAAAGTAACACTAGTCTATGACATTTTAAAATAACGCTGTAAGCTTGGGAATTATAGAATTTCATCGTCTACACTCTAAACGATAGAATATATATATATATATATATATATATATATATATATATACTCCTTGTGTGTGTGTATGTATATATATATATATATATATATTAGTGGTGGACCGGATATCTGCATCCACATCAGCATCATTTTTAACATCCGCATCTGCACTTCCGACGGCGGATGTTATGCGGATATTACCTCTAATAAATTATGCACTTTACGATTAAGTTAGCTTATAAAGTAACTTATAAGGCCCAGTCATGCACATTTCATGTAAAGTATTAATTATTAATGAACAAACAAATACATAAACCTCAAAATATAAATACCATTAAATAAACAAACACTGCCTGTGCCGCTGTGCGTACTCCACTGATTTTTTTTTTCACAGCAACAGAGTAACTTTTCAGAATGAAATTGTTCGTATAAGAATAAAAATGCTAATTTTCTATAGCAAACACTTTGCAAAATTTGCACAGTTTCTAAAATTAGCAATTGAAAATTGAATGAAACTTGTTTAATTGAATTTTCTGTGGCTGAAACTTTTGAGAAAGTTATTATTTTTATCATAATGAAAACATTAATATTAATTTTAATTCTTATGCATTGCCTGCCATAATAGTAATATCACGAAATTTGAAAAATTATTTCATATATTCATAATTCTATATTATATTGATAGATTAACAAAATATCCGCATCCGCGGATATTGAAATTAAAAATCCGCATCCGCGGATATTGAAATTAAAAATCCGCATCCACATCCGTAGATGTTGAAAAACTGACATCCGGTCCACCACTAATATTATATATACATATATATATATATATATATATATATATATATATATATATATATATATATATAGTATGCCTGAATAATTGGGGTGCCTGCAATACACCCCAACTAACATTGCAATAAATTAAATAAGGATATGGATATTATTTAAACTAGACAACAAAGAGCAATGGTACTTTCAGTGATGAACCACGTACGAAAGCCTCGTCAGTACTTTGATCCCATATTTGCTTGGCAATGCTGCTGCGAGATGCTCGTACCCTGAAGTGAGGGTATGGGAGGAATAGAGGAATGGTGATAATAGTATGTCTGCAAAAATGGAGAGTGCGACTGCATGCAATATGATCAATTTTGAATTGCAACATTGCATCAGTACCCCGCAACACAGAAAGAGTGTCATGCAACACTGCAACATTGTCATGCAGCAAGAGGGAGAGGGGTTTTTGCAAGAAGAGGAAGGAGGGTATGCATGACTGGGGATCGGGGGTTAGACCCTCCAAGGGGGTAGTGTGGTAACCTAACATAACATGTGAGTGTATTTATGTATGTGTTTAAAAAAGGAAAATAAAACAAGTATTTATCAAGGAAAGGGAGGATAGGAAGAACCATCCGCTGGAGTATCTTGCAGCATAATTAAGTCTTTCCAAGCCATCCTGAATGGCTTTGGATCACAGTCAGTTGGCTTAGATACCCAGCCAGGCCCTCGGGACACAGCCAGTCGGCACAGCCATTCGTACGGCGTGAACGGCTAACAGGCTTTTAAATACAGCCATTCCTTCAGGGCACAGAGAGTAGGCACAGCCATTCGTATTAGTTTAGACATATATATATATATATATATATATATATACATGCTACAGTCAAAGTGTGTAACCAGCCATTGCGCGTAATGGCTGAAACTTTTAGTCATTTCGCGAAATGGCTGTTTCACTTGGTCATTTCGCAAAATGACTAAAATCTTCAGCCATTACTCGAAATGGCTGAAATTCCACCTTGGTCATTTCGTGAAATGGCTAAAATTACTTTTGTCATGAATTCATAGAAATAACAAATATCACAGTAAAATTGGAAAACTTTATTTAACTAACTAAATCTGTTAAAACATACATACATCCACAGATCTGTTCAAATAAATGAGAAACACTCTTCAAATATACATTTGAACACATTTGAACATTTGAACACATTTGAATTTGAATTTTCAATACAGAGGTTTTCAAATACTAACAGGGCCTTCAATGTTATTCCGATGTCCGCCATTGAAGGCCCGGTTAGGTTAACTGTATACCCTTGACAATTGGTTAAGTTAAGTCGTGTTATTTTCGTTAAAACTAACGAAATAACAACTTACAAGATCATTTGCCCGGTTAAAACTAACGAAAATAACACAACTTAACCAATTGTCAAGGGCATACAGTTGACCTAACCGGAAATACAGTTAACCTAACCGGGCAAATGATCTTGTACGAAATGACCAAACTGGAATTTCAGCCATTACGCGAAATGGCTGGTTACACACTTTGACTGTAACATATATATATATATATATATATATATAATAGTGGGCTACAAGCTTGACCTTCGTGAAATGAAGAATCATCGCGAGGAACGTTTGAAAGGTTGAAAGGAAAGGTATATTGCGTAACAGGAGCGATACCTCCTCTCACAATAAGTTCTTTAAGTAAAATGCTGGGTTTCCCGCTCCTTCCATCAGACTTTTTAATACAGCCAGTTTGCACAGCCAGTAATTTGTTTTAGATACACAATATGATAGCGTATTATCCATTCTTACCAGCTTATTATGAACTTTAACGATCAACAACAATACCGCATCAATCATCTAAGTATAGCCTTTAGGAGCCTCTTCCATCAGCAGCACGAAATCGAGATGGGGGCTACACCAATTGTCTAAGTATAGGCTGTAAGAGCTCCACCCATCAACAGCACGAAACCGTGATGGGGACTAAAACTATCACCTAAGTATAGCGTTTAAGAGCCACACCCATCGGCAGTAACACAGTATTTCAAAACCGACTTACTGACCACCCACGTTTTACTTACCACCACCCATTAGACCAATATGATCTCAAAAAATACTTCGATAGTCTTAAGTTGGCCGTAAATTAGTCTTGAAAAAATACTCGGCCGTAAATTAGTTAACACTAATTTCTTGTTTGTTTGTGACAGCTTTCGAAAAAGAACAATTCCTCTTAATAATACCTAACATTTTATTTGCTTTATTGCTCGCCTCTAAGCATTGCTTAGAAAATTTTAGATCACTAAAGGGGTATGAAGTCACCAAATATTGGGTAATGTCGTGTTTTACGTTCGTAATCTCAAAAAATTAACAAAATCCTTTATTGTCGCAGAAAAACAACGAACATCTATTAAACAGGGTAAATCAGTTTACAGTTGTTTAAATTTAGTAATTTTTGGGCAAGTTGTTGACCTAACCAATTGAATGCACGGTTACTCAACTATACGCCCTTGATGACTTAACCTAACTTAACCTAACTTAACCTAACCAATTGTCAAAGTCATACAGTTGACCTAACTGGGCATTCAATTAATATAACCGGACATTCAGTCAACCTAAAGAATTAACAAATTCTTTTCATAACACTAGGGTTGCCAAAATTATTTCATTAGGTCATTAAAACAATAGACGTTCCGCTAGACGATATTTTTGAGTTTACAAGAACGTAAAACACGACATTACCAAATATTTTGTGGTTTTGCATTAGGTGCATCATTTAACTTTATCTATTTATAATTTATGGCCATGTATTTTTCCAAAAATAATTTATGGCCAACTTATGCGCTATCGCCAAAAATACAACAGACAATAAACGAGCTATTAATTTTCCCATAAGGCAATAAATACGCCTATAAGTTTAACGTTGTATTGTATTGGCGTGCTATCCGCTCTTTCAAACAAAAACTGAAGCATGGTATATAAAATTTAAATAAAAAACATTTTTTTTGCAATTTTTTTATTAATATCATAAAATTAAGAGTATAAAAAATATTACATTAGTTTTTAAATAAAATTAAATATCAGTTTAGGGGTTACTTCTATTTTTCAAATAAAAATTCGACTAACACGGAAAATTACATAAGCTTGTATATTCGCTTAAAATATTGTAAAAAAAAGGAGAATTTACAACCCAATTTATATTATTATTCAAGAGTATGAAAACTTTCTTCAAAAATACATCCATTTCGATTTTTACGCGTCGTATTGAAATTAGATTAAAAAATAAATCACTTAAACTGCTATTTCACCTGTCTCCATTGCTCCACAATCCAATATTCATATCTCTCGGCCACAGATTCCTTTAAGCACTATGGCAATTCTTTCTCTTCATGCGTTCTGCTAACAAATTTACGGCGATCATTCAGAATTTGAATCATTGATTCGTCAGAAAAACATACCTGCAATTTATAAAATAAACATTTTGGTTATTCTCCCATCATGACACTTGCAAGAAAAAATTGAAAAATGTAGTTTCGTATTATGTTGAATAAATAGTTATATTTTCTATAAATAATGTTACTTAATGATGTTTCAGATTAATTATAATAATCTGTTTGAAATATTTAAGTGATAATTTTTCACTTGAGCAGTTATTTTGAAAGTAAATTTGACATCTTCCGCGAATTATTCAAAAACAAATTTTGCAGTAACATACGAATAAAATAGATTATAAAAAATAGTAATGTAATCTTATAGTAAGCTAGATTTCAGTTTTAGGGGATACTTCAATATTTTCCAGCTGAAAATCCGATGATATCTCTTGAACAATGCATAGAAAATATTGCGCACACTTACTACTGGTATAAAATAGATTGTAATACAAAATTATATTTAATGAATAAACAAAATAACATGCATACCTTTTAATTATCGTACTTTTCGCGCACGGGATGATTAACATCGTCAGATGTGATAGTAATTTATCATTGCCGTGTTTTTACCATCAAAAGTACAGTACAACTCTTTAATAATCACATGTGTAGGCCAGTGATTAGCTATGAATAACGAATATACTGTACAGTTGGCTACGTCAATGCTTCCAGATTTGAGATCTATAAAATATATCGGAGATCAGTTCACTAACCAAGGCTCTATTACCTTATTTTAACTCACTAAGCCTTGTGATAAATTTAATTTCAAAATTGCGTGTAACACAGGCACAGTTAGGCCTTTATTGACTACAAAACAACCGGCAGGTCGGGGCCAATATTTTTAAATATACCCACAACAGAGCAGACCGTCAGTTGTGATATAATTTTTTTTTAGGGAAAGGACTTTTTTGCTCAGCAGTAATATTTTATTTCATTTGAAGAAATTGTAAATTGTTTCTGCTCAAATTCTTCTCTTAGTAAACGGTCTACGTCTGGATGAATTCTAACGACGCCACCTAGACGTACATGTAATCCTGTTGTGGCACCCCGTCTTTCTTGTAACTCTCCACCATTTCATATATACATGAAAATCATGATATTTTCGTTGTTTAACGAAAATATCACGACTTAATCCTTTTGCAAAAAGGCCGATTTCACATAAAGGCCGTAACATATACAGGGGTTAGAGAAAATAATATGAACACCCGCCGATTTCACCGGTTATCTTTACGGACTGCTCAGACACAAAGTAAACGGTCAAATGACTGGCAAACCTATTTAAATGCGTAACAGAGAGGGTATACGTCATGTTATAACCCTCACGTTGTTTTTACAGATCTGAGTGAATTATGAATTAGCAGTTATGAAAGACCTGTCAGACTTCCAAAGAGGGCAAATTGTCGGAGCGCGGATGGCTGGTGCATCGGTGACGAAAACCGCTCAGATGTTCAATGTATCCAGAGGAACTGTCTCTATGATCATGTCTGCATAACAAAACCATGGAAAGACAAGCACCGACAAATGCAATAGTGGACGCAAGAAGAAGCTGTGTGATCGAGACCGCCGGGTGCTAAAGCGCATTGTGACAAAGAACCATAAGACCACAGCTCCAAAAGTGACTGCAGAGCTTAACCAGCATCTTGCAAGCCCGGTATCGACCAGAACTGTAAGTCGCGAGCTCCATGGAGCTGGATACCATGGGAGGGCTGCAATTGCCAAACCCTTCCTTTCGCACATCAACATTGAGCGGCGCAGAAAATGGTGTAATGACCATAAGAATTGGTCAATGGACCGGTGGAAGAATGTAGTCTACTCCGACGAATCCTCCTTTACGCTATTTCCATGTTCCGGTCGAGTTTACGTCTGGAGACAGCCTAAAGATGCTTATGACCCCGACTGCCTGACCCCAACCGTTAAGCATGGAGGCGGATCTGTGATGGTTTGGGCAGCAATATCGTGGAATACTCTTGGCCCAGCTGTAGTACTGCATGGTAGGGTTAAAGCCCAGGTCTACTTGTCAATATTGGCTGACCAGGTCCATCCCATGGTCCAAACGCTGTTTCCCAATGGCGGCGCCGTCTTCCAGGATGATAATGCACCAATCCACACCGCTGGGGTCGTTAAAAACTGGTTTGAAGAGCATGTTAGTGAAGTAGAACGTTTGGATTGGCCTCCACAACCCCCGGATCTTAACATTATCGAGCATCTGTGGTGTCAGTTGGAGCAGCAGGTCAGAAGCCGATTCCCACCGCCGGCGTCTTT
The DNA here is from genome assembly GCA_023014485.1 of Bathynomus jamesi. Classification (NCBI taxonomy): domain Eukaryota; kingdom Metazoa; phylum Arthropoda; class Malacostraca; order Isopoda; family Cirolanidae; genus Bathynomus; species Bathynomus jamesi. The sequence goes on from JAJOZX010000864.1 coordinate 455,130, forward strand.
GGAGGAACTGGAGCAGGGTTTGCTCGAAGAATGGCTCAGGATTCCTCTAGCCACTGTCCAAAAGCTGTATGAATCAATTCCCCGACGCATTGCAGCTATAATTGCCGCTAAAGGAGGACCAACTCCATATTAAGAATAAAAACCGCCATTTATCAAGGTGTTCATATTATTTTGTCCAACCCCTGTATATCATCAGTAATAATTAACAATAAATTAAACAGCATCAAATAAACACGTCTCTGCTAAAACCCAATTCTTTATATACACAATTAAAGAAAACTGTATATAGGATTTTGTGGGGGGAGGGTAACATTTTTATTATCTACAGATTTAACTTATTAATTCACATTACTTTAATTAACACTTCTCTAAATTGATGGGTGTTCACAATTCCTTATAATTCTTATAATAAATGCGTCTCCCATATAAAATAGTTTTTAATTTATCCAACTAAAACAATACTGGTTCTTGAGGCTACTCCATTTTTATCTGAGTTTCTCTCTGTACATGTAATTTAACGTCTGTTGCAACTTCCTATTTTCTCGTAATAACCCATTCTTTCACTTTTCATTCGTATCAGTCAATCATAGCATTTACAAAATATGCATACGCAGATGCTTGTAGCAAATTGACCCAATCATCAATCTTTACAAACTCAAGCATACAGTTATACTTCTTTGCACGAATAAACTGTTATAGCTTTATTACTTTTATATTCACAGAACTCACATAAAACACATCATGGAGGTTTTACATCATATAAAACACTCCACACAACGATACACGACACATACACATCAAAGCTACATTAGTTATAAAATAATACCCAAAACAAAGTTATTTCTCATTTGTAGGCTGAAAATGAGACAATTTGTTTAGACGACATTCGAACTTTTTAGAAAACATACTCATGAGAATTAAAATTACTCTCTATTTGCAGTCTTGTAACCATTTCTAATAATTCATAATTGATACAATCCCTTTTAACTTTATTTACTAGTTTAGTAAATAAATTTAGACCTATTTTTTTTGCTCAAAGGTACTACTACTAGCTTGTGAACTTGAAATTTGTTGCAACCAGTTTTGAGAAATTTATCCTTCATTTTTCACGTAACAACTTTATTACAGGTTGTACATTTGATTATTAGTGTGAAGTGCTATTTTATGCAAATGTTGTGTACATTAGAAATTTTTCTTTCAATTTTTATAAAATGATACAAAATATCTAATGTGTAGAATTTGTCATTGAAATTATTTCTTGTCTTCTAACTTTGAAATTGTTAAAGTTGAAAAAATAATAAATAAATTTGTTGAATAAATAAATAAATAAATTTGTTAAAAGAAAATAAATGAAATATATGTTTTCCTAGTAAAAACTTATTTTCAAGGGGGTGATACGAGTGTCGTGTATTGATATTTTTTAATAAAGAAGAGAATAATGTTTAATAAGAATTTAATGTTTTCTTTAATAAAGAAGATAATGTTTAATAAAAAATTTAATGATTGTACGAAAATAATTAATAAGGTTTTGTTTGAAATTAATATAAAACAGTAGTTGGCAACACCTGAAATGGGCCAAGAGAAGGAAGGACGCTCCAAGTGAGTCCTTGGAATGGGTGTGTCATAGTAAGGTGGTTTTCGTTATTAGAATGTTATTGTGAATTTAAAATAGTTAATTGTGTCTCTCTCTCCACGATAAAATGTTAATGATGGGTCCGCATTCGCCTTACCCCGTTTGTTCAAACTGTTTTACCGTAAATAAAAGTCAGTAAATACTAATAATAGTGTGTAATTTATCCTCGGTCTATTCGCTGTTCAAAATCTTAATAATGGCGACCCCGGCTTAAGCCCTCTACCCGCGTTTGTATAAGACAGCGAAAACGAGAGTGAAGAGTAAATTAGAAGAAAGATCAAATAATGAAAAATGCAAGTACGAAATAAAGAGAAGAGGTGTTCACTACATATTTTTTTGAGACCATATTGGTCTAATGGGTGATGGTAAGTAAAATCTGGGTGGTAAGTAAGTCGGTGATGGGTGTGGCTCTTAAACGCTATATTTAGATGATTGGTGTAGTCCCCATCACGGTTTCGTGCCGTTGATGGGTGTGGCTACTATAGCCTATACTTAGACAAATGATGTAGCCCCTTATCGGTTTCGTGCTGTAGATGGGCGTGGCTCTTAAAGTCTATAGTTAGTCGATTGGTGTAGCCCCCATCTCGGTTTCGTGCTGATGATGGGAATGGCTCCTAAAGCCTATAGTTAGACGATTGATGCGGTGTTGTTGGTGACCGCTAAGGTTTATAATGAGTTGGTAAGAACGGATAACACACCAACATATTGCGTATCTGAGCCAAACGACTGGCTGTACGAACTGGCTCTATTATAAAGCCTGAAGGAAAGAGCGGGAAACCCAGCATTTTATTTCAGGGACTTATTGTGAGAGGAGGTGAAGCTCCTGTTACGCAATATATATATATATATATATATATATATATACATATATATATATATATATATATTATATATATATATATATACATATATATATATATATATATATATTATATATATATATACACTATATATATTCGGGTGGGGTGAAAATTTTTTCAACTATTGCTTCACTGGTAATAAGGTGGATTGAAGGGTGATGAAAAAGAATGAGAATTAAAAAATTTTCAATTCATCCTAAGTATCCCATTTCGCCCCCCACCCAAAAAAAAATGGCCGCCAGTCAGTCATTATACGCTTCATAACTCGAAAAGTATTCTTTTGACAAAAAGGGTTGCTGAAGCAAAAATTGTTTATTTCACATTTTCTACCTCATATAAATGTTTCAGATGTTTAATGAAATTTTTTATTTATTTTTCAGGTTTTTGTTGGATTTGGAATTGGTAATTTCTGATAATTAGTAACAAATATGGCTTCTGCTTCAAACATTAGAGCTACAAGGAGTCAACCAAAACCACATTTTATATTTGGAACCGCACAAGAGCTTCCTCTTACAACATTACCAACAAATAAACAGGTTGGCCAATACCATGTTCTTTTAAAAGAAGCCACTTCAGTGACTTCACATAACTCTGATATTTTCAACAAAATTACTGAAGATATACTCTGTATTTGGTAAAAAGCTTCAATTCCTGCAATAGCTGACAAATCAGTTTATATCAAATTAAAGCGGTTCATCGGCAAAGCAAACGATCTTAGTAGATCAAAAAGTAGTGTCAAAATGATAGAAAATTTTAACACCTTGGAAGAATTATTCGAGATCAGTGCCTGTAAATGCCCTTTTATCTCCCATCAAAACTTTGGCTGTCCTGAGAGCTGCGAAGATGTTCACATAAGATGCACCTGTCGAAGAGAACTGAAGGTACCAAAAGAAGAGCTTCTGTTTTTACAGGGTCTAGGAAATTGCGGACAGAAGAAGGAATGGTTAAAAGAAGAAGAGAAATGAAGGACTCATATTTTAACCGAAATAGAGTGTTTTTAAGATGTAGAGAGTACTTCCACACAATATGAACTAGACCCACATCAGAGTGAATCAGACCATGAGTCAGTTGCTATACAAGGTCAAATGAGACTTCCATTGCCTACTGCAGCGATGGAAGCCGATAGATTTGGAATTTCAGATTGAGCAGCAGCTGCTTTGACTTCAGCTGCTTTAGTTGATTATGGAGCAATCACTAAAGAAGATAGTACGCTTTTGATTGACAAGAACAAAATTCGACGGGAAAGAGAGAAAATGAGAAAAGTTTGATGATGGAGAGTAAAGCTAATCCTGCTGTCATATCTGCTATATTTTTTGACGGAAGAAAGGACAAGACTGGTGAAGGTGAAGAAAGGAAACAAATGGTACGGAGACTTCATTAGAGAGGAACACTATGTTTTGGTGTCTGAGCCAGGAAATGAATATTCAACCCATGTAGTTCCTTCTTCTGGTAAAGCTCAAGATATAGCTGATAGTTTGTTCTCCTTCTTTCAAGAGTCAACTATTAATGAGAGCATTCGTCTCATAGGATGTAACAGTACAAATACCAACACAGGTGCCAAGGGTGGGATCATCCACCTCATAGAAGAAAAACTAAAGAAACCGTTACAATTGAGCATTTGTATGCTGCATACAAATGAACTTCCCCTTCGACACTTATTTGAACATTTTGATGGTAAAACAAAAGGTCCAACATGTTTCACTGGAAAAATCGGAGTAGCACTGAAAGAATGTGAAAAAATGCCTGCAGTCAATTTCAAACCAATTAGAGAAGGCATTGATTTAACACACATATCAGAAGAGGTTATCGATGATCTTAGCCAAGATCAACAGTATTTGTGCAAAATTATTGTGGCTATAAGAAGTGGGAATGTCCAAAAAGATTTGGAAAATGCAAAACCCGGACCACTGAGCCATTCTCGATGGCTGACATTAGCAAATCGTGTCTGCCGCCTATAGAGTGCAGAGAAAACTCCTTCATTGGCTCTTTATTCAATAATTTTCTTCATTGTTACAAATTATGGACCAAGCTGGTTCGATATCAAGAGTAGACCATATATATGGAATGGACCACATCACATATTTGGAGGAATTAAAAGATTTCATCTTCTTCCAAAGGATGTTCAGAATGTAGTGAAGCCTTACATTGCTAGAAACGCATATTTTGCTCATTGCGAAAATGTTCTGATAGCAATGTTATCAGATACATCAGAACAAAAACGAAACAGCGCAGTTGATTTCATCATGAACATTAGAACAAAGACGGAAAATGTGTCCAAAATCAGAGAATTTAAGGTCCCTGAGATAAATTTCAACGCAAACGCATGGAATGATATTATTTACTGGTCAAAAGAAATGCTGACTGAACCTCCCCTCACTATGGCGCTCACAAATATTGAACTCAATGCACTTAGGGTTAAAAAACTGTGCTTACCCAATTATCCACTTCACTCACAAAGTGTCGAGAGGGCAATAAAACTTGTCACCGATGCGGCCTCATCTGCATATTCCCAAGAATCCCGTGATGCATTTATAAGAGCAAGAATTAGGTCTCGTTCATTGCTGCCATGTATGGAAACCAAGAAAGAAATAACTTAACTTTTTGACAATTAGCTTTTAATTAGAGACTGAAATAATTCACCAAAATTTCATAAAAGCAAACACTTCACGATTTTTGAAAAGGGATCTTTTTGGAAGTGTATTGATTATATGTTTCTGTAATTGTGGTAATAAATTGTCAATAATTTCTCTCGTTGATTAGTGTTGTTGTGGATTATAGTTTGAATATTCAAACTTATATGAGGTTATTAACTATTATCAAAGTAATATACTTGGGTCATCAAAGAATTTTTCATTTATTTAGAAAAAAGTGATTTATTTGTGATATTTACCGAGGTAAATTTTGATAAAATTTAAAATTGAGAAAATAATTTATAAAAGGGCACTTTCCAATGTAGTTTTTTATTTTGAATATTTTTTATTCTATAGTATCTTTTAATTGGATGCATATTTTTCAAGTTATAAGCATTTATATGTTTGACTAGCGGCCATTTTGTTTTTCTAAAAAATGCGCTAGTAGGGCAAAATTGATTTTTCTTTTATATCATTTTGTGTCATCTATAGAACCCAATACAGCAAATGATAGGAGAAGCAAGTAAATATTCCACAAGGAATTGCGTTTCACCCCACCCTAATATATATATATACAGGGTGGGCCGTAAGTTTCCATACATAGGAAATATTAAACGTTTGTTTTTATGTTTCAGATACCCTAAGAATATGCGTTTGACGTAAGATCTTGTTTACTGATGAAGCAAATTTTTACGTCAATGGAGAGGTTAATCGGCAAAACATACGTTATTGGAGTAATGCTAACCCTAACTGGCTGAGTCCGACGAAGATGCAAGGTGCCGGTAAAGTGATGGTGTGGGCCGGGATATGGGGTGACAGAATTATTGGACCAATTTTTGTCAGTGGAAATCTTAATGCCGAAAGGTATCTTAACAAGTTGCAAGAAGAGATTTTCCCATCCCTGCTAAACGAGGAAGGTAACATCCCAGTTTACTTCCAGCAAGATGGAGCTCCACCTCATTATGGTCTTCACGTGCGTCGGTATTTGGATCAGCAGTTTCCGGATGCTTGGATTGGTCGGCGTGGTCCTGTGGAGTGGCCTCCCAGATCCCCAGATCTCACCCCCCTTGATTTCTATCTTTGGGGGCACTTGAAGGCCATGGTGTATCAGGAAAAGATACGAGATATAAATCATCTAAAGGAACGTATCACCAACGCCATTACAAGCATAACGTCAACTGTGCTAATGCGTTTTCATCAACAGTGGGGAACACGTATTGAAATGTGTTTTCAAAACAATGGCAACCATGTAGAGCATATTATATAAATAAAAATGGTTGTCCATAAAAAAATGTTTATTTTTCCTATGTATGGAAACTTACGGCCCACCCTGTATATATATATATATATATATATTATATATATATATATATATATATACACATTTCAACTGCAAAGAACACGCAGTATAATTAACGTAAAGAACGACGCTTGTAAAGGAGAACATTCCGCGCAAGATGAGGAGAGAGAACGAACAAATGAAAAAAATGAGGTAACCACCCTGGAATCGAACCCGGGATCTTCCGATTGCCGGTCAGATATGATAACCACTACACCATGGTCCTCACTCGATCAGAAGTCGTAATTCTCCTACATACGCGCAGAAACCAATGCCCGAGGGGGGCACCTCCCGCATGCCGCACCTATTTACCTTAAATTTACCTTAAAGCGCTTCTGCCTCAAGGGTGCGCTGCTCCCACGAAGTCCACTCAGCGCCTCCTGAGGCGGGGCCACGACGGGGTCGCCACCCTTCTTTTCTCTTGCTCCTGCCATACGATTTGGTCCCCTATTGAATTTGTGGGGGCTGGTCTGGCAGAGGAATACCCTGACACTGTGGGTTGGTCGGGTATGTTGGCTAAAAACATGTCCAAGTGTTTTTTAAAAGTATCTACTGGGACTGCACTTATATCTCTAAGGTACTGAGGCAAGGAGTTAAACAGGCGAGAACCCTGCCTAGAGATACTATTATATTGAAGGGTTTGAATCCTTCTCAGACTGTTTGGTGGGAGGTGATATTTTTTACACATTCTGCCAGTTCTTGTTAAGGTGGGCACAATTGGTTCAGTATTGGGGGCAACTAAAAGCCCTTCTAGAATTTTCCAGGTGTAGATTAGGATGTATCTCTCAAACCTTCTCTCTATGGAATAAAGGTTGAGGCCTCTAAGCCTATCCCAGTAGTTTAATTTGTTTTTACTCACCTGTTGCCCATCAGGTTGTTTAATATACGAGGTAAAGGTTCTTTGTAGGCCCTCAATTTTTTGCAATTCATTCTGTTTGTGGGGAAACCATAATTGAGAGCAGTAGTCAATGCGTGGAAGGACAAGTGATTTCCACAGGGTAAGCATGGTCATACTGTCCCTAGTTCTGAATGTCCTCAGTATATATCCTATTAGTTGTTTGCATGATGAGGTTACTTTGTCAATGTGCCTGTTGAATGTTGCATCTTCAGATAATATAATCCCTAGATCCCTGACATGATCAGTTTGTGCAATATCTTTTCCTGTGGGTCCAGTGTAGTTGAATTGTTCTTTCAGGTATTTATTTGGTCCATACTTAATTAGTTCAAATTTGTCTTCATTGAAGGCCATATTGTTTGCATCTGCCCATGCATATATAGTTTGTAGATCTTTTTGTAGCTCTACACAGTCTTCTTTTTCTGTAATTGGTCTTAGTATTCTGGTATCATCTGCGAATGACAGGAGAGAGCTTCCTAGGTTACAGTTTATATTGTTTAGCATTATAATGAATAGAATTGGTCCTAGTACTGTGCCTTGCGGCACTCCACTAATCACTTCTTTTTCTATAGATCTTGCTCCATTTACAGTTGTTATTTGTTTTCTGTCAGAGAGAAAGGCATGGATCCATTTTCCTACTTTTCCACAAATACCAAGTTCTTTTAGTTTATGGAATAATATACCATGGTCAACCTTGTCAAAAGCTTTTGCAAAGTCTAGATAGATGACATCAACATTGTGGTTTTCTCCCAAGTATTGTAGGATTGTATTGCAATGGTCTATAAGTTCAGTAAGGCAGGATCTCTTGTGTCTGAAGCCATGTTGAAAGTCTTCTAAGAGATGTTCATTTTCTATAAAACTGACAATGTGCCTTTTCAGGACTTTCTCAAATATTTTAATAATATGGGAAGTCAAAGATATGGGTCTATAGTTCTTGGCTTCCTTTCTTTTGCCTCCTTTGTAGATTGGGGTAATATTTGCTTGTTTCATGATTGGTGGTATTCTACTGGTGTCTAGTGAGGATCTCCACAGGATTTTCAAAGGCAGAGATAAAGTATGTTTGCATTCCTTAAGAATCTTGGCTCCAATTCCATCTGGACCAGGGGCTGAACTCCCCGGTAGCTCTGTTATTGCCTGTTGTATATCTCTAGTGGTTATTTGTATATCTTCCAATAATGGTCTGTCTTGGTCATTTTCTTCTCTATCAAAAAATGCTGTAGTTTTTATTTTCTTTGCTACTACAGGGGTACTCCAGCTTAAAGCATATTGAGATTGTAAAATGTTTGCCATTTCCTGTGTATTAGATGTGAGAGTTAGTCCATCTTTAGCAAGCAATGGGCCAATGCTCGTTTTGATAACTGCTTTGCGTTTAGCATAGCTAAAGAAGAATTTGCTATTTTCCTTTATAGTGCCAATAGCTTTGTGTTCATTATCAATATTCTCTCTTATGGTTGACTCCTTTATTTTAAGTTCTAACATCAGTATCTGATTCCGGATGTTACTATGTCTTGTATCACTTAATTGCTTTGTCAGTTGTTTAGATAGCTTTGTTCTCTTTCTCATAAGTGTCCTTCTGTATCTGTGCTCTTTTGTCCGGTGCTTCTGTGCACTATCGTTTTTCTTTGGTGTGTGTTTGTATAATGCTGATGACAGCAGGTATTGTATTCTACTCCAGCATTCTTCTGGCTTTAGGTTTTCTAATTCATCTTCCCAGTTTATTTCTCCCAGACAGTTATTTATTGATGTCCAGTCTGACTTGTGCAGGTTTAGGTCAGAGTATGGCAAGTTCGTTTGGCATGGGTCTTGCTTACATTTGTGGAGGGACAAGTTTGTGAATATGTGCATGACATTGTGGTCGGAGTGTATAGTTGGTGTTATAACAATGTGGTCAATTGTAGTTGCATTATTTGTCAGCACTAAATCTAGGATATTATTTTTTCTAGTTGGGCAGTGGACATGTTGTACTAGGAGCAGTTTTTCCATAAACTCATTCAGGTGTTTTGATTTGGACCTTTTTGTCCCTGATTTCATACCACCATATTGGTTCCAGGTGCAATTTGGGAGATTAAAGTCTCCTGTAATGATTAAGTCTCTTGTTGAGTCTACAATAGCTGGGCATTGCCTGATTTTTTCCAGAACTTCAGTGAGCTCTAGATGGGAGCTATCTGGGGGGCTATAGATATTCACTAGTATTATGTCTTCTTTATTTATGCTGAGCATGATGATTAGGAGTTCACAGGCTCCATTTGAGTATGCCATGAGCAGTTCACTTTGAATGTTTTCAGGGATGTACATCAGGACACCACCATTTAGACGGTCTTCTCTGTCACATCTATGGGTGGTGTACCCTTTGATTGCAATTTCACTACTCATGATCATGGGGTTCAGGTGTGTTTCTGTGAGGGGTATAACTGTGCTAGTAGTGTGTGTGTTCCACTAGGCTCTTTAGGTAAGGTACTTTGGTATGGTTTGAGTTTGGGTAAAGGCCCTGGATGTTTAAGTAAATTATTGATACATTTGTGGAGCCGTTTGTTTCATCTCCCACATATAGGGCATTTGAAGGGTTCCTGCTGGGGTTCTCGTTTGCTTTTGTATGAGGAGCCCAAGTGAGCTTTGAATGTCTTGTATTTGTTTTATGAGGTGGTAAAACCCCAGTGGGGTTTCATGGTTGCTTGCTGTACTATTTTCACCAGTGGGCTTACCTGGACCCGCTACATCAGCATAAGATCTGGGTGCAGGAATGGTATTTGGTCTTGGGTTTTCTTGCACCCCTTGGGCCAAATAGTGCTGAGGGATAGTAGGCTCACTATCCTGGTATTCTCTCCGTTGAGTTTGATGTGGTTGGAATCGGATTGTTCCCTTCAGGTGGGCCAGATTGCAGTTCTCTTTAAAACAACTTCTTTCCCACCATGAGCTCTGGCAAATTTGGGGATGAAAATAGGGACATCTTGCATTGGATCTACATCCAGAAATGCCATTCCCATCGTGTATAAATTTTTTGCAGAGTGGTGGGTGAGCAAATGGGCATTCTCTTCCCTTAAGTCCATATTTACACAAGCCCCTCCTGTAATACTTGCATACTGGCTTCTTGTTTTCACTTTTGGCTTTTTGGTGACTATGTACAGTGGGGTTGTTCACTTTGTTGAAGGTCTTAATGTCTATTTCCTGTTCTTGTTTTTGTTTTGTCTCTTTTGGTGCCCTTTTTGCTTGCAGTGTCCCTCTCTCTAGGGTCTCATCCTGAGGGTTTCTCACTTTTTCAGCAAGCTCTGCATTTGCAATGATAATTTCCTCCTCCTGTAACTCACCTGCCACTTCTACTTCAAGCTCTTCAAATTGTCTGTCATAGTCATCGCAAATTTGACGAGCACATTTAAAGCATGAGAATTTCCTTTTTGAATTTTGAAGGATGAGTAGGAAATAAATAGGTAGTTCACTACATTTGTAGTGTATCCATAGTCTGCATTCATCGCATTTTAATGCATGTAGGCTGCAGTCTAATGCACATTTTATGCATGGGTTTCTGTTTTTGTTTCCTTCCTCTGCCATGGTGACTTGCATACTGGTTTTAGTGTGGAGCGGAGATATTAAAATATTTTGCAAAGGTTTAAGTTTATTGTTTATTTTGTAATTTTCTATAATTTTCTATAACGAAACGTGCCCACCCAAATTATTTATTTATTTTATTTATTTATTTATTTATTTTAATTTATTTATTTATTTATTTATTTATTTATTTATTTATATATACATTTCAACTGCAAAGAACACGCAGTATAATTAACGTAAAGAACGACGCTTGTATAGGAGAACATTCCGCGCAAGATGAGGAGGGAGAACGAACAAATGAAAAAATGAGGTAACCACCCGGGAATCGAACCCGGGATCTTCCAATTCCCGGTCAGATATGATAACCACTATACAGGGTGTTTGAAAACTTTCTGTACAAATTGTAATGGGGGATAGGCAACACCAAGACAAACCCTTTTCGTCTATAAGTGTATGTCCACTGACGTCACCATTCGGCGCGAGAGGGCGCCGCTGCAATTGGCTAAAAGGTGAAGTGGGCTAGACTCGCGCTTGCCGCGGGCATTCTTAAATCGGACGTAGTACGCGTAACATGGAGCGCTTCACGACTGCTGAGATGGCTGACATGCATATGGTGTATGGGGCTGCCAATGGAAACGGAAGAGCTGCTGTGAGGTTGTACCGACAGCACTTCCCAAACAGACGTGTGCCAAACCACCAAACGTTTGCGCATTTGCATCGGCGACTGCGAGAAACTGGAACATTCCATGCAAACATGCATGACACTGGTCCGGAGAGAAACGTGCGCACTCCTGACATGGAAGAAGAAATCCTACGGCGATTTGAGGACAATCCAAGCGCAAGCACGCGAGGTGTTGCACGTATCCTCGGTGTGAACCACGACCTGGTCTGGAGAGTGTTGCACGAGCAGCAGTTACATCCGTTTCATCGTCAGAGAGTCCAGGCATTACAACCTCGGGATTACCCTCTTCGTGTGGAATTCGCACGCTGGTTTCTGCAGCAGACAGCGGTGCAGCCTAATTTTCCGGCTTATGTGCTGTTCTCAGATGAGGCCTGTTTCACACGTGAGGGTGTGTTTAACATGCACAATTCTCACGTGTGGGCGCACGCAAATCCGCATGTTACACGGGTTTGTAATGCCTGGACTCTCTGATGATGAAACGGATGTAACTGCTGCTCGTGCAACACTCTCCAGACCAGGTCGTGGTTCACACCGAGGATACGTGCAACACCTCGCGTGCTTGCGCTTGGATTGTCCTCAAATCGCCGTAGGATTTCTTCTTCCATGTCAGGAGTGCGCACGTTTCTCTCCCGACCAGTGTCATGCATGTTTGCATGGAATGTTCCAGTTTCTCGCAGTCGCCGATGCAAATGCGCAAACGTTTGGTGGTTTGGCACACGTCTGTTTGGGAAACGCTGTCGGTACAACCTCACAGCAGCTCTTCCGTTTCCATTGGCAGCCCCATACACCATATGCATGTCAGCCATCTCAGCAGTCGTGAAGCGCTCAATGTTACGCGTACTACGTCCGATTTAAGAATGCCCGCGGCAAGCGCGAGTCTAGCCCACTTCACCTTTTAGCCAATTGCGGCGGCGCCCTCTCGCGCCGAATGGTGACGTCAGCGGACATACACTTATAGACGAAAAGGGTTTGTCTTGGTGTTGCCTATCCCCCATTACAATTTGTACAGAAAGTTTTCAAACACCCTGTATAACCACTATAATATATATATATATATATATAATATATATATATATATATATATATATATATACACTGTGTGTGTGTATATATATATATAGCTGTGTATATATATGTCTCTAAACTAACACGACTAGCTGTGCTGACTGGCTGTGTCCCCAGGGCCTGGCTGTGTATCTAAGCCAATTGGCTGTGATCCAAATTCATCCAGGATGACTTGGGAAGACTTCATTATGCTCCAAGTTGCCCCAGCAATGGTTCTTCCTCTCCTCCCTTTCCCTAATAAATACTTGTTTTATTTTCCTTTTTTGAACACATACATACATACAAACAGTCATATACTTACATGAAAACACACAAACATAAATACATTCACATGTTAGGTTAGGTTACCCCACTCCCACCTCAGATGGTCTACCCCGACCCTCATTCATGCATAACCCCCTCCTCCTTCATGCAAGACCCCCTCCCCCTTGCTGCATGGCACTGTTGCATTGTTGCATGGCACTTTTGCTTCGTTGCAGGGCACTGTTGCAATTCAATATTGATCCTGTTGAGTGCATTTGCATTTGCACTCTCCATTTTTACAGATATACTACTAGTCCTCTATGTTTAACTCTTTATATTTCCATTTTAAAATTGAATGCATCGATGATTAAAAAAATATATATATATATATATATTATATATATATATATATATATTATACTTTATATAAGTTTTATTACAAAAACTACATGATCGAAATAAACTCTTACGGTCTTTAAATCAGAAAAAGACTATGAGGAGAAAGAAAAAGAGGAAATTTGGAATAGTGAACAGAGAAAAACAGAAGAATCGAGGAAAGTAAAAGAGGAAACTGAAAAATGAAGAGTGAAAACCAAAGGAAACGAGGAGTAGGGAAGGAGAAACAAAGAAAGTACCAACACACCAGGAGGGCGAGAATATGAATGAGAATATAAATACAAATGCAACAGAGAATAAAAATTAAACAAAGGCACAAAACCTAATCGAAAATGTTCAATGAAAGACATTATCAAGAAAGTAGACTGAAACCGTCAAAAACAAAAGCCCCAACTAAAAATAGGGAAGAAATTACAGTATATGCAAATATTATGTTAACGGAAATTATAGATATAAGGGAGGACAATGCATGTACGAACACCCTCCTTTCTGCAATTTCTTCTACAATAAGGGTCACTGTAAATTTGGTGAGAACTGCAAATTCTACCATCCAGAAATTTGCAGGACTTACGCGACATATGAAAACTGCCAATACGGAAATAACTGCTACCACCATCATCTCCCAATAAATTCAAAGGAAAAGGACAAGGTTCAAAGGACAACAGGAAAAATGAAAAGAAAAAATGTACACAAATAGGAAAAAAAATTTTTGAACATCGCAGAAACAACACGGTTGCTAATTCTCAACCAGCGCATGCTGGAAACCCCCGAGCCGGATCACTTCCTGGCAAGAAGCTACCAGAACAGGTAGGCAGAAACGGATCTCTCTCGGAGGACCACAAGGTTACTAAACATGCGATATCGAAGGAAAACGAACTGGAAATGTACAAGGGGCAGTGGCGGTTCCTCATATGGGCAATATGGGCAGCCGCACAGGGCGGCATTTGTGGAGGGGCGGCATGAGCGCCTGCAAAAAAAATAAAAATAAAAATAAGAATAAATAAATAAAGAAATAAATAAAAATAAAAAATAAAATAAAATATTTATGTGATAGAGCATTTGTACAATTTAGAAATTTGATTCTCTAGTTTATTTATGGCAGTTGTGCAATTTAATTTGTATTTTTCCTGTTCATAGTATCATAATTACATTCTCTTAAGTGAGTTATTCTATTTACGTGATGAAGGATTTGTAAAATTCAGAAATTTGAGTCTTTGTTTTGGTTCTGAAGTTCCAACAATTAGTCCAATAAAAAGTTATTTTGTGAAAGAGTTATGGCTGTCCTTTATTTTGGGGGGATTCGAATGTGTGTGTGTTGGCGAACAGGGGGGGGGGTGCTGAAGGTGAGGTTCGCCCAGGGCGTCATGTAAGCTAGGACCGCCACTGACAAGGGGCAACACAAAACAAAGAACATAAATATTTTCCTGGCTAATATTAATTCAAGGAATAAAACCAAACAACTCACTGAACAAAGTTTCCTACCTGAAAGGATTTGTGGACAAAACAAAGGTGAACATCGCATGCCTCACAGAAACGCATCTTAAAGATTGCCAAGGAAACGGCGAAAACTGTGAAAAATGTATTGTTAAGAATGAGTTGCATATCGATGGTTTCAACCTACTCAGAGCGGATAGAACAGCGAGAAGGAAAGGTAGCTGTGCTATTTATGTACAGTCCCCCTGCAATGGTTCCGCTCCACCTTCTTGAGATGTGGTGGCAACGCAGTCCCTCTTTCGCCCCGACCCTCACTCCCGTCTCCTTCTCGTTATCCCCCCCTCATCCTCCCCCTCTCCTTTCGCTACACCAAAAACGACGATAATACGAGCTCAATCCCTCAACATGGATTCACACAATAGTTGAAATTATCATCATAATGTAGAGGAATACAACACTTATTTGTAAGTGTTAAAGTCGAATCATGATATGACAAAAGGTATTGTATCACGAATGAACCCAAAATTCGAAGGACACTGTAATTCGGCATGTCAGATTACAATTCGAATAACATCTAATTTTAAACTGTGATTTGAACCCAGCGACGAATATATTAAATAATATATAATAATATATGTATAAAAGCAAGAAGCTACCAGAAGAGGTTGGCGGGAATGGATCCATCTCGAAGAACCACAAGGCTACAAAACACGCGAAACCAAAGGACAACGAAATTAAAATGCACAAGGGGCACTGCAAAACAAAGAACAAAAACATTTTCCTGGCAAATATTCAAAAAGTAAAACCAAAGAACTCACTAAATATAATTTCGTAACTGAAAGGTTTTATGGATGAAACAAGGGCAGACATCGCATGCCTCATAGAAACACATCTTAAAGATTGCCAAGGAAACTGTGATAACTGCGAACACTCTATCAATAAAAAAGAACTGCATATCGATGGATTCAACTTACAAACAGCGGATAGAATAGCGAGACGTAAAGGTGGCTGTGCTATTTATATATATAGTCATATGACAGAGACAGTAATAAGTAAATCCAGCAGCTTCGTGGAAACCCTTGCAGTGAAAATAGAGAAACTTAACGTGGTATTGATAGTCATCTATAGACCTCCAAATTCTCCAACTCGGATGCCATTGATGATATCAGAACCCTAATAAAGTCTGTAAACTCTCCATCCCATAATATAATACTCTGCGGCGATTTCAATTTCCCATTTATAAAATACAAAAAGTGGGTAGAAATATATTTATACAACAAGATAAGTGGGGCACAAGAGAGAGAGGGCCAGGAGCAAGGAAAAATGCTGATGGCTCTCACAAACGAATTTATGCTGACACAGGTGATAACCGAAAATACAAGAAAAAATAACTCCCTAGATCTGGTATTCACGAATAACACGAACTTGATTGCTGATAAAAATAACCCCAACTATTATCTCAGACCACATCATAATCCAGTTATCAACAAATATGGCGATAACATTAAAAGACAATACACATACGGAAGGATGAAGTAAATTTGAGGCTTTTAACTTAAATTTCAACACCATAAATTGGAAAAAAATCAGATCACACGAACCAAATAGAGTGAAAAACAATTTTAGAGAAAAACACATCTGAGGAAATGCTAACAACCATGGAAGAAAAGACGCTCAGAATTTTAGAAAAATATGTTCCGAAATCACAGCCAAAAGGAAAGAAGAACGAGCTAGAGAGGCAAAAGAGAAGAATATTCCGCAAAAGAAAGAGAGTAGCAGCGAAGTTAGCTAATTGCGGGGACAACAATGCCAGGAAAGTAATACAAGAAAAACTGGAGAGTATCGAAAGGTAAATACAAACTCTGATTAAGGGCCATACAGAGAGGGAAGAGGAAAAGGCGGTAGAAGCAATAAAGGAAAATCCCAAATACTTCAATACCTATGCAAAAAGAAAAACAAAAACGCGCGCTACTATCGGGCCCTTAAGGAAGAAAAATAAAGAAATAATAGACGATCTAAAAGAAATACCCGAAACATTGAGAGCTCAGTATGAATCGGTCTTCAGTACCCCAAAAAGTGACAAAGCGATACCTGACATAGATGTATTCTTTGAAGAAAAATTGCAAGGAGAATATATAACAAACTTTGATTTTACTCCAGAAGATATAGCGAGAGCTATGGACAAATAAAATCACATTAAGCTGCAGGTCCGTACAAATGGAACGCGCTATGGATTAAAAACTAAAAATGAAATAGCTACACCCTTATACTGGATATGGAGAAGATCCCAAGACACTGGGGAAATACCGATCATCTTTAAAAGAGCAAACATTGTCCCTATATATAAAGGATGGGATAGATCTCAAGTAAACAACCTTAGCCCAGTATCTTTGACGTCCCACCTCACCAAAATATTTGAAAGAATAGGTAGTCAGAGAGAAAATCTATGACTTCTTGGAGACACTGGAAAGATTCAACGAAAATCAGCACGGATTCCGATCAGGAAGATCATGCTTCTCACATCTTATAGAGCACTATAACAATATCCTAGATGCACTTGAAAGCAATGAAAACTGTGATGTCATATACACGGATTTTGCTAAAGCTTTCGATAAATGTGATCTTGGTATAATAGTACATAAAATGAAACATATGGGAATAACAGGCAAAGTAGGAAAATGGATCTACAACTTCCTCAGAGAATGTCTACAGGTTGTCAAAATTCAAGGTGTATCATCATCAGAATCAGAAGTACAGAGCTCAGTACCACAAGGTACAGTACTGTCCCCACTCCTGTTCATTATCACGTTAACAGACATAGACAGTGGAGTAAACAGCAACAGTATAGTAACATCATTTGCGGACGATACAAAGATCAGCAGAAATCAGCGATGAAAATGAAATGCAGGCCTTGCAGAGGGACACGAACCAAATATACAAATGGTCAGAAGACAACAATATGACTTTTAACACCGATAAATTTCAGCTATTGAGATATGGTAGAAATGTGGAACTTAAACAGACTACATATCATGCTCCAGATAGACAGGAAATTCAGAGAAACACGAAAGCGGTCAACTTGGGAGTAATAATAACCGATGATGGAAAATTTGAGACACTAAATGAGATAGCAATAAACAAAGCAAAAATAGTCTCGGGACAAGTACTAAGAACGTTCAAAAGGAGGGACAAGACAGTAATGATTCCCCTTCTGAAAACGCTGATTATACCAAAACTTGAATACTGCTCAGTTTTGATGTCCCCTTATAAAAAGGAAGAAATTAATAAACTAGAAGCAACGCAGAGACATTTCACAGCCAAGATTGATGGCTGCAAAGAACTCAACTACTGGGAAAGACTACGTAAACTAAATCTGTACTCCCTGGAAAGAAGAAGAGAGAGGTACACCATAATCTACATATGGAAAATGATCGAAAAACTGGTACCAAACCTCAAACTAAACCCAATTACCACCCAATCAACATTGGAAAATAGGAAAACCAGAATGTGTAGTGTTCCCAAATTAAAGGCTCGACAAGAGACCTTTTCAACACTGAAGGAAAATAGTTTGGTTGTCAGGGGGCCAAGACTTTTTAACCAGCTTCCAAAGGACCTCAGAAACGTTACCGGGGTCAAAGTTGTAGTTTTCAAGAGAAGACTAGATGCCTGACTCGGGACGGTACCAGATGAGCCGTGTGTACCTGGCTATGTGCGGTGTAGAGCGCAACAATGCAACTCGCTTCTCCACGAAGCCAGGCTTAGAGGCGGGACACCAGCTTGACCTTCGTGTGAAGAGAGACCAACACACGTAACCTAAAGGAGGTTAGCGAGGTAAAAATTAATAATTCTATCTTAGTTGTAAATGATGAAGTCATAACTTGCCAAAACTCTAAATTAACACTTAATTTTAAATTTTAAGCATTTAATTTTAGTTCATATGCATGTTTAATTTTAATCCATAATAAAATGCATATTTCAGTTTCAATTTCTAGTTCACTCGATAAATCATAACATTAGATCTCTCAATATACTGTTTAAAAGAAAAATATGACTTCATCTTCACATATTTTGCTTATCTGCCAGTATGCTGCTACAGTCAAATTTTACCTTTATCTTCAGATAATTTAGTAAGTTTTCACAGAATCCTCCGATCTAGTATAAGAAGAAATCGGAGAGTAGTATAAAAGAAACTACTACTATTCCCTACACAGTACCAGCTACCCTAGAGTGAGAAAATCCGTTGCTGCCACCTAACTAGAATCCCAGTCAACCTCGAACCACCCAAGGCTATAGACGCCGGGTTAACATATATATTACAGGACAACTCCCATGTTCATACTGCCAGGATCATCAGATGGTGGTTTCAGGAACAAGGAGATGTCGAGCCTACCAAGGGGTGTGACCAGTGGTGTAGTGCTAAATAAAGAAGTGAGGGAACGCATTTTGAAAGTGTTACTCAGATGCGGGGGAGACAATGGCGAGCGCGGCGAGCCCATACAGCTGGGGGTCCGGGGGCACTGTAAGCCCCGGGAAATCTTTTGAAATCTGACCAATTTCAGGAATATTTTGAGGTCATATGCACTGGATATTAGGATATATTCCAAGGTTGAAGATGCAGTATTTCCAGTGTCATTAGATATACCACATCCAGTACGATCAATAAAAATAGCTAACAACTGGAATGATTAACTAAAAAAAAGTTAACAACTGGTACGCCGTAGTGACTGTTTCACCAGATCTTTATAGGCTAGCATTGCCTCAGTCGAAGCTAAAAGAAATGAAACAGTTAATGATTCTTTCTCATATTTCTTCTAGGGGTGGGAATTAAAATTTCATGACGTTAGAGATTTGTAAGTTGGAATTTATTTGAAATAGTGAGGGAACGCCGTTCCGTCTACCAAAAAAAGTAAGGGAACGCCGTTCCCACGCGTTCCCACAGCACTACACCACTGGGTGTGACCTAAACCCCATTGAAAATGTGTGGGCAAATGTGATTAACGCTTAAGAGCCTGAGCAGGAGCAGACTTCTCGGCACCTGCTGGAACACACCATGACAGAGTGGAAACTTTTCCACACGAACCCACAAGTCATCTACCATCACGTGGCATCTCTTCCAAATAGGCTACGAGAGGTCATTGATAATAATGGAGGATGGACCAAGTATTGAGTTATTGTGTATAATAATGTTATGGTTGTGATGTAGCAAATATATATTTATTTACTCGAACAATTGTCACTTCTTTATAATATGAACATTTTGTTTTGTATGTTCTTAAGAAAATCCCTAAATTTACTTGACTCATGTTTATTTTTGTAATAAAACATTGAACTATGTTATCATTATCTCTCGATGGATAGGCCTTTATCTGGATAATCATTTGTTGATGATGCATAGACTTTAAACAGAAATGTTATTGCCTGGAGGAAAAGTCGATACTACAACTTATCTTACATTTTAACCATAACATGGCCACATGAAATTCCTATGATTGAAAGTTTTTAAAGTATCCCACGTTTGTGAAATAACTAACTACTCTATTCCCTAAATTTAGGAATAATGCATGAATAAAATACATAGTCGTCCTAGCATTACCACCAAAACTACAGTGAACAATATATTTATTGTCATTGGTCTTCAAAAATAAAAGTATTATAACGACAACACCTGAGAGGGGGAGGAGGAGAGTGAGGGAGTGAGGGGGAGGGACTGGGGTTTAAGAGGGACTGCGTTGTTACCACATCTCGGAGAGGGTATAGCGGAACTATTGCAAACGACTGTACATGAGAGTCATATAACAGAGACTGTAATAAGTAAGTCAAACAGTTTCGTGGAACTCCTAGCAGTGAAAATAGAGACACTAAACGTGGTACTGATAGACATCTATAAACCTCCAAACACTTCAACTGAAAAATTCTCGGATGAATACCATTGATAATATCAGAAACCAAATAAAGTCAGTGAACTCTCCATCCCCTGATATAATACTCTGCGGAGATTTTAATTTCCCATTTATAAAATACAAAAAAGTGCATATATATATATATATATATATATTAGTGATGTAGGTCACATCCGCATTAGGGTGGATGGATTTTACATTTTTTCGATTTCCATATTCTAATAGAGACAAAAACTTGCGCATGCATGAGAAAATAGCCTCTGCAAAATCTTAGCTTAATAGGTAATCATCTTCTGCCCCCGGCAGAGCGATGAAAATCATATTTTAGTAGTCAAAAACGTATTTTAAACCATAGCCTAGAGTCATAAAATTTTGCGTGTGTGTTATTTCATGCCTAAGCAACGATATAAATGCTATGGGAAATATATAAATGCATTATTTAAGACAAAGAGCCGATCTGAAAATATGTATATTATACATATTTTCAGACGAATTCACTAATTGATTTCTATATTAGTTAGATGCTTGATATTATTTTATATGTTCAGAGAAAAGTACAGCAATTATTGTACAATTAATCAATTATACTACATTATAGCTACAGCTCTCTCTATATAATAACTTATTATATACGTTAAACACAACAAATCTCGAATATATCCTAAAAAATAACGAAAATGTAGTCATCCGCATCCGCATCCGCGGATGTTGAAATCAAACATCCTCATCCGCATCCGCATCCGCGGATGTGAAAAAAATGACATCCGCTACATCACAATATATATATATATATATATATATATATATATATATATATATCAGGACAAAGGGAGGCATAAGAGAAGACCAGGAGCAAGCAAAAATGGTTAGGGCTCTAACAAACGAGTTTCTGTCGACACAAGAGATAACAGAAAATACCAGAAAAAAAACTGCTAGATCTGGTATTCACAAATAACACGAACTTGATTGTTCATATAAAAATAACCCCAACTATTATCTCAGACCACAACATAATCGATATATTAACAAATATGGCAAAAACATTAAAAGATAATACCCATACTTGAGAATGAAAGAAATTTGGGATTTTTAACTTAAACTCCAAGACTATAAGTTGGGAAGCAATCAGATCACAAATAACCAAAATAGAGTGGAAAAAAGTTTTCGAGAATAAACCAACCGAAGAAATGCTAACAATCTTAAAAGAAAAGAGACTGAGAATTTTCAAAAAATATGCTCCGAAAGCACAGCCAAAAGAAAAGAGGAACTGGTTCGAGAGGAAAAAGCGAACAATTTTTCACAAAAGAAAGAGAGTAGCGGAGAAGTAAGTTAATGGCAGAGGTAACAGTACCAGGAAAGTAATACAAGAAAAGCTGGAGAGGATCGATAGGGCCATACAAGCCCTGATTCAGGGCCATACAAGAGGGAAGAGGAAAAGGCGGTAGAAGTAATAAAGGATCGTACGAAATACGTCTATCGCTACTCGAAAAGGAAAACAAAAACGCGCGCCACAATCGGGCCCGAAAGGAAAAAACATAATGAACTAACCGACGATCTAAAAGAAATATGTGAAACATTGAGAACCCAGCATGAATCAGCCTTCAGTACCCCAAAAAGTGACAAAGCGATACCTTTCTTCGAAGAAAAGTTGTAAGGAGATTATATAACAGATTTTGATTTTACTCCAGAAGATATAACACGAGCTAGAGGACAAATCAAATCACACTCAGCTGTGAAAATGAAATAGGCACACCCATATACTGGATATGGAGAAGATTTCAAGACTCTGGGGAAATACAGAGTGTTTTGAAAAGGGCAAACATTGTCCCTACAGTATATATAAAGGAGGGGATAAATCTCAAGCAAAAATCTATAGACTGGTGTTTTTAACGTCCCATCTTACCAAAGAATTTGAAAGAATAGTTATAGAGAAACTCTGTGCCTTCTTTGAGACACTGGAAAGACTCAACGAAAATCAACACTGATGGGAACAGGAAGATCATGCATATCGCAACTTATAGAGCACTATAACACTATCCTAGACGCATTTGAAGGCAAAGAAAACTATATCATATACAAGGATTTGCTAAAGCTTTCGACAAATGTGACTATGGAATAATAGCGCATAAAATGAAACATATAGGAATACAGTCGCAGGCAAAGTTGGAAAATGGATCTACAACTTCCTCAGAAAACGTCTGCGTGTCGTTAAAATTCAAGGTGTATCATCAGCAGAATCAGAAGTACGCAGCTCAGTACCACAAGGTACAGTACTGGCCCCGGTCCTTTTCATTATCATGCTAACAGACATAGACAATGAAGTAAACAGCAATAGTATAGTAACATCCGTTGCAGACGGACACAAACAGAATATACAAATGGTCAGAAGACAAAAACATGACATTTAACACTGAGAAATTCCAGTTCTTGAGATATGTTAGAAATGAGGAACTTAAACAAACAACATATTATGCCCAAACCACGAAAGCGATAGATTTGGCGGTTATAATGACCGATGATGCCAAATTCAAGACACAAAATCAGATAACGATAAACAAAGCAAAAAGAGTCGTGGGCAGGTACTAAGAGCCTTTAAAAGAAGGGACAAGACACTAATGAGTCCCCTGTTGAAAACACTGATCATACCGGAACTTGAATACTGCTCAGTCATGACGTCCCCACATAAGAAGGAAGAAATTAATAAGCTAGAAGATATTCAGACATTTCACAGCAAAGATCGATGGCTGCGAAGGATTCAACTACTGGGAAAGACTACGTAAACTAAATCTGTACTCCCTGGAAAGAAGAAGAGATACACCATAATATATACATAGAAAATGATCGAACAACTGGTACCAAATCTGAAACTAAACCCAATTACCATCCAAACAACACTGACAAATAGGAAAGGCAGAATGTGTAGTGTTTCCAAATTAAAGGTCCGAAAAAGGACCTCCTCAACTCTAAAGGAAAACAGTGGCCATCTACAACTGAAGCTATACATCGGCCAGAAAGGAAATTAGAGAGGAAGGCAGAAATAGAAGGATAGAAACCGAAGGAGGGTAGTTTTGAAATTAAAGATTTGTACCAGACTCTATCAAAAGTTTTCGATATGTCAAGCGCAATAGCAAACGTTTCACCGAAATCCCGAAAGAAGGATGACCAAGAGTCAGAGAGATATATAAGAAGAACGACGCCAGTAGAGCGTCCCTTGCGGAATCCATACTGATGATCTGAAAGAAGATCATGAGAAGTAAGGTGTTTAAGAATCTTCCTATTAAGGATAGATTCAAAAACTTTGGAAAGGCAAGAAATCAAAGCAATTGGATGATAGTTGGAGGGTTGAAAGCAGTCACCCTTCTTTGGGACAGGCTGAATGAAAGCGAATGGAAAATGAAAGTAAAAGTCCCAGATGAGAGACAAAGACGAAAGTTTGCCTAGGCAGTGTGTCAGCACAGAAGCACAGTTCTTAAGAACAACAGCAGTAACATTATCAGGACCGTATGCCTTCCTAGAGTTGAGCCCAGATAGGGCAGAAAAAACATCTTTAGAAGAGATTCTAATGTGAGACATAATAATGTCAGAGGGGTGAGGAGATGGAGGAACAGCACCGGAATCATCCAGGGTTGAACTGTAAGCGAAAATTTGAGCGAAGAGTTCAGCTTTCAAAGGAGAAGAGACGGCAACTGTGCCGTCGGAATGGAAAAGAGGAGGGAAAGAAGAGGAAGTAAAGTTGTTGAAGAGGTTCTTAACTAGATGCCAGAAAGGGCGAGAAGAATTAGAATTGGATCGATTTTTACATTTTTGTTGGATGAAGGAATTTTTGGCGAGTTGAAGAACAGATTTTGCACGATTCCGGCCAGAAATATAAGCTGTGAGAGAGTCAGGAGTTGGATAGCGACGGTACCTTCTGAAAGCCTCCTCTCTTTGGCGGATAGCATAAGAACAATTTAAAGTTAAACCGAGGTTTTTTTGCATTAGTAGTAGGAATAGAATATGGGATGTACGCCTCCATGCCCGACGGAATTAAGAGGTATATATATATATATATATGCCAATATTGCTCTCATAACATTTATATATGAAATGAAAAGGAGCATTGGTAAACATTGTTAAGGATTAAAAAGGTTTTGATGAAATTCTTTTTCCGGGTTCTGTGGGTTCAGGTAGGTGTATGTATATATATATATATATCGTAAAGAACGACGCTTGTATAGGAGATATTCCGCGCAAGACGAGAGAGAGAGAACGGAACAAATGAAAAAATGAGGTAACCACCTGGGAATCGAACCCGGGATCTTCCGATTGCCGGGTTCGATTCCCAGGTGGTTACCTCATTTTTTCATTTGTTCCGTTCTCTCTCTCTCGTCTTGCGCGGAATATCTCCTATACAAGCGTCGTTCTTTACGTTATTTATACTGCGTGTTCTTTGCAGTTGAATGTATATATATATATATACTGTATATATATATATATATATATATTTTAATTGCAAACAACACACAGTATAATTAATGTAAAAAACGACGCTTGTGTAGAAAAGCGTTCCGCACAAGATGAGGAGGGAGAACAAACAAATGAAAAATGAGGTACCACCCGGGAATCGAACCCGGGATCATCCGATTGCCGGTCAGATATGCTGTCCACTACACCATGGACCTCGATCAATCAGAAATCGTAATTCTCCTACATACGAGCAGAAACCAATGCCCTGAGGGGGCACCTTCGCATGCCGTACATATATACATTTTAACTGCAAACAACAGTTTGTGTAGAAGAGCGTTCCGCACAAGATGATCCCGGGTTCGATTCCCGGGTGGTACCTCATTTTTCATTTGTTTGTTCTCCCTCCTCATCCTGTGCGGAACGCTCTTCTACACAAGCGTCGTTCTTTACATATATATATATATATTAGTGGTGGACCGGATATCCGCAACCGCATCCGCATATGCGGATATCCGCGTCATTTTTAACATCCGCATCCGCACTTCTGACTGCGGATGTTATGCAGATATTACCTCTAATAAATTATGCAATTTACAATTAAATTAGCTTATAAAGTAGCTTATAAGGCCCAGTCATGCACATTTCATGTAAAGTATTAATTACACTGGCCAACAAAATGAAACCTTTTTTTCTCATCACAAACATGATCACACCTTTCTTAATGCATTTTTCGCGCTGATTCCGAATCTGGTTTTATTTCCTTTCTAGCACGTATAGTTATATAGATACACTGGTTTTGATATTTTTAAGTTTTTGATATTGCTATAAGAAAATTTATGGATGTATAGATCACACTTAGGAATGCTAAACAACAAATACATCATATATATTATTCAATGTACTTATAAATAAAGAATATATACATTATTTTATTAAAAGCGCTGTGAGTGTGATTTCCTTTTGTAAATTTGGCCTGGATTGTCACGATACAGCATCCAACAATGGTCCGCCATCATGCTTTCATTCCAATATCCTTGGTAGCGCTTCTCCATCATCTGAATATCTTGATGGAAGCGCTCTCCTTGCTCGTCACTCACTGCACCAAGGTTTTCAGGAAAGAAATCTAAGTGGGAATGCAGGAAGTGAATTTTTAACGACATTCGACACTCCATTTCTTTGAAGGCATCAAGGAGGTTCTTGACTCCATCCTTATACGCAGGTGACTTGTTGCTTCCAAGAAAGTTTTCACATATCTATTTGAACGCCAGCCAAGCCTTCAATTCCAGCGGACTTAGGACTTTTTCAAATTCAGTGTCATTCAAAACCTCCCTTATTTGTGGTCCAACAAAAATTCCTTCCTTCAATTTTGCTGCAGTAACCTTCGGAAATTTCCTTGAAAGGTATTGGAACCCTTCAGAATTGACTTTACCCATTGCTTTAACAAAATTCTTCATCAAACCAAGTTTAATGTGAAGAGGTGGCAGATAGATCTTTTGGGGATCCACTAAAGGGACAGACTGGACATTGCTTATCCCTGGGACATATGTATACCTAAGTGGCCAGTCACTTTTGGTGTAATGTTCTATAGTGGCGCGACTGTCCCACAGGCAAAGGAAACAACAAAATTTTGTGAATCCTGACTGCATACCCATAAGCATTCCTATAACTTTTAGATCTCCACAAACATTCCATTGATGACTGTCGTATTTGATTGCCTTAAGTAGTATATCCATATTGTCATATGTCTCTTTTAGATGGACGGAATGGGCAATGGGGATGGATGGCATTATATTACCATTATGCAAAAGAACTGCTTTCAGGCTTCTCTGCGACGAATCAATAAAGAGGCGCCACTCAGATGCCACATACGTCTGAGATATGGCTGTAAATAGTCCACTGATGTCAGGGCAATAACAGAGAGGACCGTCTACTGAAAAGAATGCTGTTAATTCAAAATTCCGCTTTCGGTAGTAACTAATACGAACATTGTTCTCAAGTAAATTGTTCTCCTTTAGTCTTGAGGCGAGAAGCTCTGATTTCTCTTTAGACAGCGATAAGTCTCTAACAAGATCATTCAACTGTCCTTGGGTTAACTTTTTAGGCTCTAAATGTCTACCTTCAAAAGTGTACTCTGGTTCTGTAGATGGTCCGGAAACGCCAGTTGCATCTTCATCACTTTCCATGTCATCTATGATAGAATCTAGCCTATCACTTGGGGGAATTGGAATGGGCAATGTTTCATCATGTTTTACTGGTCTACGTGCTGAATCCAAGTTTGGATATACAATCTGGTGTTTGTTCTTGGCAGAAAACCCCATTAAGTTCACACTACAAAAATAACAGTCTTCATGATGATCTCTCGGCTCCCTCCATATCATGGGTATGGCAAATGGCATTGAAGCTTTCTTTTTGTTAAGCCAATTACGTAATCCATTTGAACAGCCAGAACAGATTTGATGTGGCGCCCATGGTTTATCTTGGTCACCTAGATGGCAACCAAAGTATAGCTTGTATATTTTCTTAATGTCGGTTGTAATACTTCGTCGCTGTGTTTTAGTTGTCAACTGGCCGCATACGAAACAGAACTTGTCGGGGTCATTCTTACATTGTCGAGGCATGTTGACTGACCTGAGCAAACTATAAATTCAAAAAAAATGTACACCAACTTGACACAACAAGTTCTTGGACTGGACTGATCTTTTGACACACAAAGCACGGCGTTGTTGCCTGAATCACAATGCTGCTAGACGTAAAAGCTCACACCTGAAATACATAAGATGTATAATTAAGATAATTGAAATAAATAAGATGAATAAACTAAAAAAACACAATAAAATAAACACAATCAAATGTTGAAATATTAGTATTTTGCCTATTTAAAATGGTTAAATCTATGTAGTTATATATATGCCTTCATCTTGAAAACTATACGTGGTAGAAAAACTCTGAATGCAGTTTTGGAATCAGCGTGAAAAATGCTATCCAGCCACCACAAAGTTTACTCTGATGAAAAATCTTTGTTGACCAGTGTTATTAATGAACGAACAAATATATAAACCTCAAAATATAAATACCTGGTAACACAGAAAATTGAATGAAACTTGGTTCATTGAATTTTCTGTTGCTGAAACTCTTGAGAAAGTTATTATTTTTATCATAATGAAAACATTAATATTAATTTTAATTCTTATGCATTGCCTGCCATAATAGTAATATCACGAAATTTGAAAAATTATGTCATATATTCATAATTCTATATTAGGTATATTGATAGATTAACTAAATATCCGCATCCGCGGATATTGAAAAAAATCCGCATCCGCAGATGTTGAAAAACTGACATCCGGTCCACCACTATATATATATATATATATATATATATATTATATATATATATATAATCTAAAACATTCCTCAGAACTTATCGCCGCATTGTTCAATGCGGCGTGAAAATTTTAAACATTTTTATAATGTGAAATGAACGAGATGAAATTGTAGATAATCATCGCAGCGAAAAAAGTGTTGCGTTGTGAATCGTCGCAAATTTACATTTATTAGAACAATAATTTTTACCCTTTGGAAAAATAAATGAAAAATAACGGCCGATAAAAACATATTTTTCATTAATTTTTGGGCGCCACTTCCAAATATTAATTTCTGAAAATGCTTCAAGCGAAGTAATATTTTTAAATAATATGCAAAATGAAAAGTGATTCATGTATATCAGAGTAAATTATTATATTATATATATATATATATATATATATATATATATATATATATATAAAATGTGCAGTAATTTACAAAATTTCGCATGCCAGATAGGACAATACATGGAAAAGTAATGCACACGTAATTTGTCCTTGGTTGTACACATGTGTGTGTGTGTGTGTGTGTGTGTGTGTGTGAAATACAGAAACACACTTTGTGTTAAAGTGATAAGGATAGTTATGAAAAATCTTTAAAATAGCTTTAATTTGATGATAGAGTGGTGATACCCAAAACGTGCGAAAAGGAGAGAAAAATGAGAAAACAGGGAAGGGTGAGAGTAGAAAGAAAAAGCGGAAATAAAACAAGAAGGGGGATGCGAGAAAAGATGTCTTGACTTAACAATGTAAGCACTTTCCGTTGAATATCTGTGCTTAATCAGAGGAACTTATGCGTGGGAGAAAACTATGATTTTAGTTTGGGGATCCGAAGCAGGGGGCCTATTAAC
The DNA here is from genome assembly GCA_023014485.1 of Bathynomus jamesi. Lineage (NCBI taxonomy): Eukaryota > Metazoa > Arthropoda > Malacostraca > Isopoda > Cirolanidae > Bathynomus > Bathynomus jamesi. Next base: position 484,415 of record JAJOZX010000864.1, read on the forward strand.
TGCCCAAGGAGTCCAGCAGAGCCCCACCAGAAAAAGTTACGAGAGGTACCAAAAACGAAACAGTGACACCTTCCCGTAGGATGGAAGAGAGAGATTCTCTCTCTCTTACAGTGATACTGGAATTTTCATCAAGATGTTGAAAATTCTTCTATCGAACAAGTGCTCTTAGTTGAAAGCAAAATTTTCATCAGATTTCGATGCTCAATGAAATACTTTTCGTGGAACTGATTCTTTGAAAATAATTTAATCGAAGTGGGTGGTGCTATTTCAGTTTATTTTCATTAACCGAGTGTAATTATATCCACTTTAATTTTGTTAATCAAGAACAACATACTAACAGCAACAGGGTGGCGCTAAAGTCGCGCATCATATGAATTTTCAGTGTTATTTTTCTTTTATAGGTAGGGATGGCTGCGAAATTAACAATAGACGAGAGGGTGAGCTTGGTTTTAATGCATGGAGTACCACGTACTACAAATCGATGAATCAGTACAGAATTTTAATTCTGTACCGATTCATCGATTTGTTGTACTTAGTATTCCATACATTAAAACCAAGCTCACCCTCTCGTCTATTGTTAATTTCGCAGCCATCCCCTACCTAAAAGAAAGAAAATATATTATAGTCACCATTGAAAATTCATATGATGCGCGACTTTTTCGCCACCCTGTATATATATATTTAATATATATAATATATATATATATATTATATATACATATATATATAAAACGAAATATGAATCATCCAAAGTCACTGTTCATAAATTTGAAGACAAATTAATCATCAGAAGTGTTCGATAACTGACCTTTTTAATCTCGATGAAAAGTCTAGTCTCAGTGTACGAAGTCATGCAAACGTTCATCTCTAACTCCTTTTTAATTTCATTTTCCCTCTCCGATCTTCTGTTTTAAACCTCATGTCAGTTAAAAATTGATCTGAAACTAAGAATTTAAAATAAAATTATAAAAACGGTAATAATTAAATTCCTTAAAAAATTGATCTTAATATAATGATAATTATATACAACGAGAAAAGAAGAAATAAGGCCTCCCAATTTTTATTTGCAACTTTTTTAATTCAGCTTTGTTAATACATTTATTTCGTTTACATTATTACAGAAATCAGGGGTTTTTTTTTTGGCTACACGATCGTACGGTAGCGACAACCTTTGAATAAAAATAAAGGGATATTCGTTCGATTCCCCGTCCATCTTATATGATAAGAGAGAGAGAGAGAGCGAGCGAGAGAAATGTAGAGAGAAAAAAAAGAATATATATATATATATATATATATATATATATATACACACACATACAGGTTGGCCAGTCAATGCATGACGCATTTAAAATTAATTGTGAAAGGAAATGGGATTATTTACGTACCATACTAGACTACATTCTCGGGAGATTTATTACATAATAGTGATGTTTGTTTTATAGAGGTTTACTGTAGAATTTGAAATATGTTATAATGTGATAATATTTTAGACGAGCAAAGACGCTAGGATCTACTCATGGCTAGTCTATCTAACCGTGTTTGTAATTGTGTTCTGCGCATGTCCTCCGTGGTGGCGGAGAGGACCAGTAGCATGGCCGCAAAATGGGACAGTGCAATTGCAAGTGAAATGGTGATCATTGTTGCAAAAGGTGGTGGGGATAATGTTGTAAAGGGTGTGGGGTTATGCAACGAGGGTGTTGGGGGTAACCCCCAAGTTGCATGAGGGGGAGAGGGAAGATGACATCCCCCCAAAGGGGATGACCCTAGCCTAAGAAGCTAAACCCTAACTTTAGGGGAGAAGGGAGGTGGGCCTACCCCCAAAAGAGGTATCCCTAACCTAAGACGGTAAACCTTAACCTAGGAGAGGAGAGAGAGAGAGGGCATCCTTTCTCCTGGACCGCCAGACGCATAATAAAGCTCTTGGTCTTTGCATTTGGCTTAGAAGTAGGGCTGCCACAAGATTTTAGGTAAAGGTAACAAAATTGACAAACAAAAGGTAACAAATCAGCCAGAAATGTAACAAAATATTTAAAAAAATTTAAAATTGATTATAAAATAACAAAGTTCATTATATTTACCTGATTTTTTTTAAATATTGCTTCTTCATCCATATCTTCTTTTACACGCCATTTCATTTCCTTCATCTTATTCACCATCTCTTGAGATGGCTCCCAGACACTATGAACGAAGTTACAAAGCCGTGTTTTAATTGAAGGGCAAATACCCGAAATGTACCAACTGTATGATTTTGACTCGGAGATTTAAGGCCTATTTTCCCTTTACGAGAGAAAAAAAGAATAGTCCTTAAGTGTCTGAGTTAAAATCATACAGTTGTCCGTTTCGGGTATTTGTGCTTCAATTATATTCGCATTCAAAAATGACCACAAAATAAGAGCAAGCGCGTTCACAAACACAATCTATGATAAATGTTGTTACAAGTTTGCAAATGGAACACTGACAGACTGCTGACTGACTCTGACTGAGACAGCGTGGGGGAGTCACTGAGTCAGTAAGCCGAGAACCGAAAACGTTTTCAAACGTATAGTCGTGACTCGTGAGATTTATACGCGAACGAACGATGTACGGAATATATAATCAGAAATATACAGTATATGCCATCTAAATTATTTAGCACTTTTTCCATCTGTAATTTAATGGTTTTAAATATGCTAATTTCTTTATAAAACTAATAATTTTAAATATTTTTAGGTAAACCGATAAAGCATATAAAAAACTCTAAAACGTAACAAATTTTTTGAACGTCGTACCAAAAGTATGAAAAAGATAGAAAGTAACACATTTGTTACGAACGTAACAAATGTGGCAGCCCTGCTTAGAAGGTCTTAATCAGCCAGTTGGCTTAGAAGGCTTAATCTGTTTTAGAAGGCGTAAATGGCTTGTTTAGGTATATATATATATATATTTATTAGGGTGGAGTGAAGATATTAAACCATCTTGCCTCACTCATGATTTGGTGTATTGACCCTCTAGAAGTTCTAAAAATATAATATTTTCTTTTTTAGGACCCTCCACCCGCCGCATATTTGCCGAAAACAAAATGGCGGAAAGTCATATTTTGAAAGACCCCTAGTATAATATCTATCGGTTTTAGAGAGAAGATATCGCGTTATATTGTGCCTTATTTAGTTATAACTATGATAACGAGTAAATATATTCACACAACACAAGCGATACTTACTAATCACCAACTACTTAAGAACACACAGACGCTTATATAAACATCAGTCTCACTCGAGGCCAATGACATGTTGCATATGGCTGATAAGGGATGGGGGTAGGAGCCGCATGCTGCATATTGTAGCATGGGTGGCTACAAAGACTATTGAGTAAAATATGTTTACATTTTAGTTTTAGAGCTTATATATAATTTAACTAATTCCGTGTTTTGTAATTTTCAGATTTTCATAATGTGATATTTCTGTAGAAATTTAACCTCAGATCTAAATATGGCAAAATCCCTACTAACTAGACAGTCGCTGAAACAGTTTCTGTTCGGAATTCCAAGTGAATTGCCACATAATGTCTTACCCTCTAATATGCAGGTTGGGAGATATTTTCTTCTACTGAAAAAGGCTCATCTGCAAAATTGACAAATAATGATACTCTCGAAAAATAGCAGAAGCATTGGTCAAAGTGTGGAAACGTTCATCATTACCCTCAATGAGTAAAAAATCCATAATTACCAAGCTGAAACGCTTTACCGACAATGTTACGCAACTCAATCGATTCAAAAGCAGTGCGAAGCTTATTGAGTTGTTCAAAAAATCATTGGTAGAACTCTTTGATATTTGTGCCTGTAAATGCAACTTCGTTTCGCACCAAGATTTTGGTTGCCGTAAAAGCGGATGTAAAGAAAAACATATTATTTTTGTTTGTCCAAAAGAATCAAGAATACCCAAAGAAGAACTGGAATTCCTTGAGTATCAGAGGAATATGCGAAATATGGTGATTGGAGGTGTGGATATTACCCTTTCAAAGATCTATAGCAAAAAGAAATGCAAGAAAGTTGAAGGAGCAACAAGGAAGTACGCGAAAAAAAATAATCATGCATGAAGAATTCGAAAAGGTAGTCATTGATGATGTGCTTTCACCTGATACTAATACTGATCTCTCTAGTACCGAAGAAAGTTCAACAACTGAGTCTGAATATGAATGCTCCAACATTCAAATGAGAGCCCCTTTACCCAATCTCGCCATGGAAGCCGACAGATATGGTGTTTCAGATAGGGCTGCATCGGCCATTGCTTCAGCTACTTTGGTGGATTTGGGTATCATTACCGAAAAAGACAGTGACTTTTTTATTGATCGATGTTAGGTGAGAAAAGAGAGACAGAAATTGAGAAAAACATTACAAGTTGAAGCTGTACAAAGTTATGGTGATGTTAAACCTTTATATTTTGATGGGAGAAAAGACAAGACGTTGGTAAAGACAAATAAAGATGGTAAATGGTACCAGGATATAATTGTTGAAGAACATTATGTACTATTGAGTGAGCCTGGTGGAAAATACCTTAACCATTTAAGCCCTAAATCTGGAAAAGCAAGTGATGTATCTGAATCGTTGTTCGTTTACTTGAATGAAGTGACACTAGACCAGAATCTCCAGGTGATAGGGTGCGACAGTACGAGTGTCAACACTGGGTCTAAAGATGGCATAATCCAATGCATTTCATCGAGCAGAAGCTGAACCGACCCTTGCAATGGAGCATTTGTATGTTACATTAGCCCTGTTCAAAAATCAACCTTTTTCTTATTTTCATAGGTTTCTGTACTTGTTCCCATGCTTTTTGACCTGAAAAGGCCGAAAATCACAACCATTTTGACCTAGGTTGTTGGGAAGCATTGCCGCATGGAGCTTTAATTTTTCTGCCTTGAAATCGGCCAAAAGCACCAGTTCCGGGGTCCCTTGAATCATGTTTTGCACTATAACTTTTTATCTAAACAAGATAGAGCAACAAAATAGGCACCAAATTAAAGTGTTTTTAATCCTCTTTCTAACTTATACAATTATGATAGTCTTGGAACAAGAAATGGCACATTGGTACATACAAAGATTTCAGAAATATCACAAAATTCATTTTCTCACACTCAAGCCAGACAAGGCGCCTTATTCATGACACAAATTTGAGATTAACATTTTGTCACAAGTCTAATCGATCAAGAAGTGAAAGCATTACATGATTAATTTCATAATGACATTTACACTGTCAGTTGTTGAGAGTTTGTTTCTTGAAGCTGTCAAAGCGGCATCTTTTGAACTCCACAGCTTGAAGGAGATAGTCCCTTTGCTTGGCATCTGTTGTTATGACATTTGCAAAGTCGCTCATCATCTTGACACCACGTTCAGCAATGTCATTCACCGCTTTCAGATTCTTAACATAGTCCAACGCTTTTCTGTAGTCCTCATTCTGTGGCCAAGACGTGACAGGTTCCAGAAGCCACTCGGATCCAATGTTCAGTGTGTCCAGCAGGAAATGTGATTCTGGGCCAATGAGATCAACCAGGGTGGTCTTAGCTGTGACTCTCTGGAATAGAGGCTTTCCTGTTCTGAAGCTGTCTGGCTTCTCAGTGGCATGTAACTGGGCAGCAATGTCGTGCTTCAATGTGTCACTCAATCTACTGCTGAACAGGGCAAATGGCACGACTTCCTGCGTCAGGTACCATTTGTGGTTTTCCATCTTATTAAGTACTGCATCAGCAAGCTCTGGGTCAGTTTTCTTGTACTTCAACATGTCCTGGATTAGACTTAGATCATTCACGGGAGCATCTGCAGCAGACATTGACATCATCCATACAGGAGTGTAGAACAGCGCAAGGAAGGTGTTGAGTCTTTCCAGCTTTGATGCAGTGTCTTCGTCGTACTCAAGTTGATCTGCAAACATCAGCATTTTCATGGAGTACAGGTTTCTGGCCATCCATCTGGCCTGATGAATGGCGCCTGGTCGACTCCAGTGAATACCTCGAGGAGGCGTTCCTCCAAGAACAATGACTGTCAGTTCAGCCATTTCCCTGTAGTCGGCTCTTGGAAGCCTTTCTGCTGTTAGAATGTCTTGGAGTATTTCTTCACTGTTCTTCTTCTTTTCCTTCAGCCATTTGCTGTTGATAGCCAGCATCTTTGGGTTTTCCTTGGACAAGTCCGTCCAAACATCCTTCAGATGCTCAAACCAGGGATTATCTGGCCCCTTCACCTTCCCAAACAGCTTCTCCCAAACTGCTCCTACTAGGATTTCCAGGATGTGATGTCGACAGGCCAGATAAAACACCTTTTTGTTCAGCATTTTCTCTAGCAGTTTGGCAGCTCCTCTGTGAACTCCACTGTTACTGGATGTAGTGTCAAAAACAAGGGCAGTAACATTATCCGTAAGTTCCCATGTCTCCAGTAAATCCATTGAAGCCTCAGCCTGAGCTGTGCCAGAAGAATTGTCGATGACAGGTACTCCCAATAACTTTCCTTCAGTGTATGAAGGTGGACCAGACACTAGCACAGCTAAAGTCTCTGAGGTACTTCCAGGTTCACTGCCCAAGACATCTTTGAGCAACTTTCCATCCCAGTTTAAGGCAGCGTACTGTGGGGGGTTTTCACAAAACTTGGACATGTGACTCTTTGCTGATATTATACCTGGACAGCTTCTGTTGCGACGTGTTGTTGAGGTTGAGATGACGAAGTTATCCAGATCAGCCCCTCCAGCTTTCAAGGTGGCAGAAACCATGGCAGTAACTTGATTGTCTGATAAACCAAGACGATCAGCTGTATTGCAGATGACATCACATTCCATGACCTTCCTTGGAAACGTCAAAGTCACACTAGTCACAGTGTCTTGATGGTGAGAACATCCAGGACGAGGCTGATGGTAATCCATGTCATCTGTGTTAGCGTCGTTGTCAGTTGAGTCACCCCAGGTAATGTCATCCACATGAACAACTGCCTCTTGTTCTGCTGCAGTTGTAAAATAGTACAACATGTTAAGACAGTAATTGTTAAGTACATGCTAAATATCGCAATGGAGTAAAACTTAAAACTTTTTGTGACGTTCAAAGTAATTAGTTTTACCTTGTTCTTGTCTATGCTGCAGTCTTTCATTCCTCGCTGCTTGCTGCAGGGATCTTGTCTCAAAAATCTTGTCATGACCAGACATATGACCTTTCCTCTCAGTCTTTTGGTCTTCGTAGAACCTGATATCCTCATCTTTCTTCTCTCTGGATAACAGTCTGTTGTTCTGTATTTCCTGGATTGCATCTGGAGCTCCTATATCGAACAGGCTGTCTAATTCCAGCACAAATGCTCCTCTTTTTCCTCCAGGGTTACTTGCTCTTCCTTTGCTTTTCACCAGAGCATGATGTTTCTCATGTAGTTTCATGAAGAGCTTCATTGCGTTGTACTTGGTCATTGTCTTGATCCTAGCCATCTGCCAGAATGGGATGATAGATTTAACTGTTTCATATGCAAGGTCTTGAACCATGGGCCTCCCTGCATTTTCCGGTAAATTCTGAAGATTAAGGAAATACTGGAACGCCTGTCTGTTGGTGGGAAGCTGGGAACCACTGATAAAAGCTGAAGGGTATCCAACCAGGAAAGTTTCAGTCAGAGATCTGGTAGATGGCCCAGTTGACACCTGCCTGTGGACAGTACGTGGAGGTTCTGAGATATCAACTGTGCGCCCACGGAGCTCCCTCAGCTCCTTGCTTAATGCCATTGTGAAGTTGTAACTTGTAGATGGTTTTCTAGATTCTGATTGAGTTTCTGTTGTTTCCTGAAAAATGATAGATAATTATTATTATTATTATTATTATTATTATTATTGTTATTTATTTATTATTATTATTATTATTATTATTATTATTATTATTATTATTTATTAATTTTATGCTCTTTCATTTGATACCTAATTTGTTGCTCTATCTTGTTTAGATCAAAAGTTAAAGTGCAAAACATAATTCAAGGGACCCCGGAATTGGCGCTTTGGCCGATTTCAAGGCAGAAAATTTAAAGCTCCATGCGGCAATGCTTCCAAACATCCTAGGTCAAAATAGTTGTGATTTCCGGCTTTTTCAAGTCAAAAAGCATGGGAAAATGTACAGAAACCTATGAAAATAAGAAAAAGTTGATTTTTGAACAGGCCTAATGTTACATACAAATGAACTTCCCTTAAGGCATCTGTTTCAGCGATACGACGGGAAAACAACTGGGCCAAGATCATTCAGTGGATCTATTGGTATTGCTCTTAAGACTTGTCATGAGATGCCTGTGGTAAAGTTCTACCCAATTACGGATGGGGCCGATAGCATCCCAGTTCTCACAGATGAGCTTATAGGAGATTTAAGTAATGATCAACAATACATGTTCAGAATAACTGGGGCCATAAGTGAAGGATATGTTGACGGAAGCCTAGAGAAACTCAAGCCTGGTCCCCTTAACAACTCTAGATGGTTAACTCTAGCTAACAGACTATGTCGTTATTATGTCTCTCAAAAGAATCCCTCCAGAGAGTTATAGTTACGTAGCCTTCTTCTATTCATAGTAACAAACTATGGTCCTAAGAGGTTAAATATAAAATTTAAACCGTATCTGCCTGATGGACCCAAACATATCTTTGATGCGATAAAAAGGTTCAATCTGTTACCCCAAGATATACAAAAAGTTGTCCAATTTTATATATCACGGAATGCCTATTTTGGTCACTCAGAAAATATTCTTCTATCAATGCTGTCAGATAGTGAACAAAAGCTGCGCAAAGTTGCAATCGATCGAATAATACAGACAAGAAAGTGTAAGGAAGCCAATACAAGGAAAATCAGAGAATTCAGAGTACCAGAATTGAACTTCAAAGCATCACATTGGACAGACATCATCTTCTGGGATAGGATGATATCAGTGAACCACCTCTCACTTCTAAATTGTGTGATGAAGAATTGCTTGAGTACGAAACAAAATGTTTCAAAGTTGAGCAATACTCCATTCACACACAGAACGTTGAAAGAGCCGTGAAGTTGGTTACAGATGCATCAGCATCATTAATATCACAGGAATCAAGAGACGGATTTATTAGGTCAAGAATAAAAAGTCGCTCTCTGCTTCCCTCACTTGAAACCAAAAAGGATCTGATGTCTCTCCTGAAAAAATAATAATAGTTGAGATGAGCGGGTTTTATATCGCATTCAAATGTAATTGATTTACGGCATCCAACAAAGTGAGACCAGATACAATTTTATTTCAATACAATGTATGCACAATAGTATTTTTTAAGTATAGTTTTGCATTATAAAGCGTTTTTCTTCAATTATTTTTTTTGATACAAAACTTAGTTTTTATGTTATAAGCATATTTTTATTTATGGACAACCGGCTGATGGCCATTTTGCTTTAATGTAAAAATGCGAGAGATGGTTTGATTTATAAACATTAAATGACTGAATACATACTTTTTATGTTCTAATACACCAAAAAACAAGTGAGGCAAATAAATTTGAAATAAAAAGCACTCCGCCCTACTATATATATTATAAATGAACCATGAATAATTCCTATATTCGTATACTATCTTATTCTTTTATTCTTCCGTGTAATTCTTATATTCAGTTATGTATCCATTTTTAAAATTCATGTGTTTATATAGTGCATGGATTTATATAATCCTATATATTCGTATATATTTAACTTTATATAATACCTATATTCATATGTATGTATATGTATGCATTCATTTTTACATAAGGACCAAAATCGCCTAACTCGAGTTTGGATAAAAAATTTTGATTTGCTTTCTACTTTGCCAAATAATTGGTGACTTGTTCTTTTTAAAATTTCTTAATCATTTTTTTTAGATTTAGCTTAATAATGAATCCTGCTTAAGCTTTGCAATGTTCATGTTTTGTATACATTCTCTCTTCGTTATAAAAGATGAAGTCATGTCATGCCTAAGAATTTAATTGTAAATCTTAAACCTTTAATTTTTACTCATATGCATATTTTAGTGTAAAGATGCATTGTTCAATTTCCACTTTTAGTTAACTTGGCAGATCATGATAACATCGGATCTGAAAATACGCGGTTTAAGATAAAAATATGGCTTCATCTTCAAATATCTTGTTTATTCTTTTAAACATTACCACAGCTAAAAGATTTACTTTATTTTCAAATATTGTGCAAAAATAATGCAGTCTCTTCAACATTTAATAATAATGATGTTAGCAGTTTTGGGGTATATATATATATATATATATATATATATATATATATATATATATACTTATATAGATACAGCAGCTAGAGGAAAGTTACCCCATACCAAATAAACCTCTGCCATCTAAAACTTTATTTATTATGTACAGTTATTTATACGTACCAATTTCACGAGATTACCTTTATTTTTTGCGACACAGTGTATTCAATACTGAAATTTCAACAAATTTCTTTCTCTCTATCTGCTTTGTCCAATAGATACCATTTTATATCAGTAAATAAGGTTTGCTTAACTAAACCTACTCTTCCTTGTTCGCTTTCGTATTCTCGTTCGCGTACATTGTTTCTCTTTTCAGTTTTATTTATGTATTCACTTTTATCAAGTATCGAGGGAAGTACGAAAGGTTGGGATTGACAAGTCCATATATATATGGACTTGTTTACAATAATTCTTCTTCGTTAGATAGATAGATAGATAAGCAAATTCATTAACATGTTCTGATTAGTAAAATACGTTTAGAACAACAGTATTGATATAAAGCCTTCGTTGGCAACTTTTGCGCTAACTGGCGGAGGTAGTTGCCAGATATGTCTGGCCAAAGATTGCTAATTTTTATTCTCTTTTTTCAAATATATATATATATATATATATATATATATATATATATATATATATATTTATATATTCCCCAGATCACTCCTATATGTGTGAGAAATATTGAAAGCCCTCTAACGTAAAAATTCGATGAACAAATAAGAACCCCCTTAAATAAAAATCCATTTTTAATAAATATGCCTAGAAAACCGCATTGCTTGGATAACCCTACTAAAATACTTTCTATGAACACTATATCATAACACTACTGTAGAAATGAAGGTTATTATTCGTTTTTTGACCCAGTTACACCCAGCTATAACAGCAATATATATTGAATAACCAATCAAAACTGAATAAGAAAATATATATATTATCTTGTGCAAATTTGTATAAAATGTACTTTTTTATAAAAAAAAAAAATTTCTACTTTCTAATATGTATGTATATAAATTTCGGTTAATTTGTTTATTTTTGCTACCTTTTTTGGAGATTTTCATTCAACTGTAGGTTACTTTGTTTATTTTTGGCTACTTTTTCTTGATTTTGCCTACTTCTTTCTGTTACTCGTTCGTTTGGTGATTTTCGTTCTAGAACCATGACGTGTCAATCTTGTGAACTTGATTTTGAAGACCTAATCCGCCTTGTTGGCCTCGATGAAGATAAAAGTTTTGATGTTTTTTCCAATCACGGCATAATTCCGACATCCGTGATTTGCCCTAAATGTAATACTGCCTGTATTTTAAGACAAGACTCGAAGATGTTTAGGTGCCGTAAAAAAATCCAAAAAATAAGCGTGAGTGTGGATTTACTGTTTCCATCTTTAAGGGCACGTGGCTGGAACATTGCAACTTTTCGATGAATAAAAATAAGGTGACTGGTTAGGTTAGGTTGTTAGGTTAAGTTAAGTTAAGTTACGGTAGGTTAGGTTAGGTTAAGTTAAGTTAAGTTACGGTAGGTTAGGTTAGGTTGTGTTTAGCACGAATGCAAACTTTTCTGGTCGATTTTGAGGTGATTTGCACGAATCTGCCATCCGTTTCCTGTGCAAATGCGTAGTTTTCGAGATGACGATATCTCGAAAACTACACATTTGCACAGGAAACGAATGGCAGATTCGTGCAGAACACCTCAAAATTGATCAGAGAAGTTTGCTCTCATTATAAAAAAAGACTGGGTCAAAAAACGAATAATTACTGAAATGAAATATTTTAACTGTACGAGTTAGCTGTCTTATTTACCATTTTTATAATATGATTAAAAGATAAATTTGTGTATTAACACGGAATTTGTTTTAAATAACTTGCTGTTTGGAATAAATCCTTGTAAAGAATGCTGTCTGGAATAAATCCTTGTAAAGAATGCTGTTTGGAATAAATCCTTGTAAAGAATGCTGTTTGGAATAAATCCTTGTAAAGAATGTTGTTTGGAATAAATTCTTGTAAAGAATGCTGTTTGGAATAAATCCTTGTAAAGAATGCTGTTTGGAATAAATCCTTGTAAAGAGTGCTGTTTGAAATGTAGAAATCAATTGGCATGGGGTAAACAAAGTTATTTCACATATTTATTTAACCTTGCCAATAAATATACACAAAGAGACATAAACAAATAACTAAGAAGGATTGGTCTATCACAATTAAGGTGGGTAATACGTACATAAAAAAGCACTTCATTATACGGAGAGAATATTTCCATTAAGTATATACAAATTAAATAAATAGCGCGATCTGGCAGCTATTCTTGTGGCGTGCCTCGGCTAAATAAATAAATAAATAAATAAATATATATATATATATATATATATATACACACACACACATATATATATATATATATATGTGGACGGCCTTCTAAACAAATATTTTAACGGTATGCTTCAGCTGTTTTTAATTTAATTTTTTAATTTTAAAAATAAAATTGCATACATTAAGCTGCGAAATCTGGCAACTAGTGTTGTGGAATGCCTCGATATATATATACACATACACTGCCATCTAAACAATATATCATATTACTGTGGAAAATATTTTAACGGTATGCGTTTTAAATTTACTGTTTTTGATTAAAAATAAAATTGCATATATTAAGCAAGAAACTTGCTTTAAATACAGTATAATGGAGATAAAAGCCTAAAAATGAAATAGTTAGCCCTAATTTAATTTCTAATTTGTTTTAAAGATTATATTAATGTTTTTTATGTTTTAGTTTAAGGCTACATTTGAATATTAAGGCGAAAATTTGTTTTTGTATTAAATTTGGTTTAGCATCTTCGAATTTTTTGTTTAAAAGATTGCCCACGAAACATCGAATTAGCCATGTGGTGGTTTTCTACCGTGAGAAGTTTAAAAGATGAAATTATTAACGTTGTCATTTTTAGGGTATTTGTTTATGTTTAGTAGATCTGTCTATTAATTGGGTTGTATTTAGGGATTTTCTCGGTTTAGTGGCGGTTGTGGTGATGGTTTTGGGGACGTATTTTAAGGATGGCTTATGTGTGGTAGTTGTTCAGCATGATATTGGATATAACCTTTACAAGCATCTGTTTATATATATATATGTTTGTGTGTGTGTGTGTGTGTGTACTTTTAAATCTGGGTCCGGCATGAGCATCTATTCCATTAATATATATATATATATGTCAACCCCTCCGTCTATGGCCTGGGTTGGTTCGAAATCGACGGGAGTTCTAGTTAGGTGGCAGCAACGGATTTATTACTTGCAGTAGTTTCTTCTATAGTACTCTCCGAGTTGTTCTATAGTGGCTCGGAGGATTCTGGGAGACTTACTAAATTCTCTGAAGATTCCTGGATTCTTCTTATAACGTATCGGAAATTTTAATGACTAAGTTCTCTGAAGAGAACAAGGCTCGAAGGAGAATATAAAGACTATTTCTTACTGTAATTTACTGCTAAAATGTACAGCCAGTGCTCAGCTTTTGAATCTGATTCTGAATGAATATGGAAGAATTTTTGTGGGTTTTTATACCCCAAAACTGCTAACATCATTATTATTAAATGTTGAAGAGACTGCATTATTTTTGCACAATATTTGAAAATAAAGTAAATCTTTTAGCTATGGTAATGTTTAAAAGAATAAACAAGATATTTGAAGATGAAGCCATATTTTTATCTTAAACCGCGTATTTTCAGATCCGATGTTATCATGATCTGCCAAGTTAACTAAAATTGGAAACTGAACTATGCATCTTTACACTAAAATATGCATATGAGTAAAAATTAAAGGTTTAAGATTTACAATTAAATTCTTAGACAAGACATGACTTCATCTTTTATAACGAAGAGAGAATGTATACAAAACATGAACATTGCAAAGCTTAAGCAGGATTCATTATTAAGCTAAATCTAAAAAAAATGATTAAGAAATTTTAAAAAGAACAAGTCACCAATTATTTGGCAAAGTAGAAAGCAAATCAAATTTTTTTATCCAAACTCGAGTTAGGCGATTTTGGTCCTTATGTAAAAATGAATGCATACATATACATACATATGAATATAGGTATTATATAAAGTTAAATATATACGAATATATAGGATTATATAAATACATGCACTATATAAACACATGAATTTTAAAAATGGATACATAACTGAATATAAGAATTACACGGAAGAATAAAAGAATAAGATAGTATACGAATATAGGAATTATTCATGGTTCATTTATATATATATATAGTAGGGCGGAGTGCTTTTTATTTCAAATTTATTTGCCTCACTTGTTTTTTGGTGTATTAGAACATAAAAAGTATGTATTCAGTCATTTAATGTTTATAAATCAAACCATCTCTCGCATTTTTACAATAAAGCAAAATGGCCATCAGCCGGTTGTCCATAAATAAAAATATGCTTATAACATAAAAACTAAGTTTTGTATCAAAAAAAATAATTGAAGAAAAACGCTTTATAATGCAAAACTATACTTAAAAAATACTATTGTGCATACATTGTATTGAAATAAAATTGTATCTGGTCTCACTTTGTTGGATGCCGTAAATCAATTACATTTGAATGCGATATAAAACCCGCTCATCTCAACTATTATTATTTTTTCAGGAGAGACATCAGATCCTTTTTGGTTTCAAGTGAGGGAAGCAGAGAGCGACTTTTTATTCTTGACCTAATAAATCCGTCTCTTGATTCCTGTGATATTAATGATGCTGATGCATCTGTAACCAACTTCACGGCTCTTTCAACGTTCTGTGTGTGAATGGAGTATTGCTCAACTTTGAAACATTTTGTTTCGTACTCAAGCAATTCTTCATCACACAATTTAGAAGTGAGAGGTGGTTCACTGATATCATCCTATCCCAGAAGATGATGTCTGTCCAATGTGATGCTTTGAAGTTCAATTCTGGTACTCTGAATTCTCTGATTTTCCTTGTATTGGCTTCCTTACACTTTCTTGTCTGTATTATTCGATCGATTGCAACTTTGCGCAGCTTTTGTTCACTATCTGACAGCACTGATAGAAGAATATTTTCTGAGTGAGCAAAATAGGCATTCCGTGATGTATAAAATTGGACAACTTTTTGTATATCTTGGGGTAACAGATTGAACCTTTTTATCGCATCAAAGATATGTTTGGGTCCATCAGGCAGATACGGTTTAAATTTTATATTTAACCACATAGGACCATAGTTTGTTACTATGAATAGAAGAAGGCTACGTAACTCTCTGGAGGGATTCTTTTGAGAGACATAATAACGACATAGTCTGTTAGCTAGAGTTAACCATCTAGAGTTGTTAAGGGGACCAGGCTTGAGTTTCTCTAGGCTTCCGTCAACATATCCTTCACTTATGGCCCCAGTTATTCTGAACATGTATTGTTGATCATTACTTAAATCTCCTATAAGCTCATCTGTGAGAACTGGGATGCTATCGGCCCCATCCGTAATTGGGTAGAACTTTACCACAGGCATCTCATGACAAGTCTTAAGAGCAATACCAATAGATCCACTGAATGATCTTGGCCCAGTTGTTTTCCCGTCGTATCGCTGAAACAGATGCCTTAAGGGAAGTTCATTTGTATGTAACAATTGTAACATACAAATGCTCCATTGCAACGGTCGGTTCAGCTTCTGCTCGATGAAATGCATTGGATTATGCCATCTTTAGACCCAGTGTTGACACTCGTACTTCGCACCCTATCACCTGGAGATTCTGGTCTAGTGTCACTTCATTCAAGTAAACGAACAACGATTCAGATACATCACTTGCTTTTCCAGATTTAGGGCTTAAATGGTTAAGGTATTTTCCACCAGGCTCACTCAATAGTACATAATGTTCTTCAACAATTATATCCTGGTACCATTTACCATCTTTATTTGTCTTTACCAACGTCTTGTCTTTTCTCCCATCAAAATATAAAGGTTTAACATCACCATAACTTTGTACAGCTTCAACTTGTAATGTTTTTCTCAATTTCTGTCTCTCTTTTCCCACCTAACATCGATCAATAAAAAAGTCACTGTCTTTTTCGGTAATGATACCCAAATCCACCAAAGTAGCTGAAGCAATGGCCGATGCAGCCCTATCTGAAACACCATATCTGTCGGCTTCCATGGCGAGATTGGGTAAAGGGGCTCTCATTTGAATGTTGGAGCATTCATATTCAGACTCAGTTGTTGAACTTTCTTCGGTACTAGAGAGATCAGTATTAGTATCAGGTGAAAGCACATCATCAATGACTACCTTTTCGAATTCTTCATGCATGATTATTTTTTTTCGCGTACTTCCTTGTTGCTCCTTCAACTTTCTTGCATTTCTTTTTGCTATAGATCTTGAAAGGGTAATATCCACACCTCCAATCACCATATTTCGCATAGTCCTCTGATACTCAAGGAATTCCAGTTCTTCTTTGGGTATTCTTGATTCTTTTGGACAAACAAAAACAATATGTTTTTCTTTACATCCGCTTTTACGGCAACCAAAATCTTGGTGCGAAACGAAGTTGCATTTACAGGCACAAATATCAAAGAGTTCTACCAATGATTTTTTGAACAACTCAATAAGCTTCGCACTGCTTTTGGATCGATTGAGTTGCGTAACATTGTCGGTAAAGCGTTTCAGCTTGGTAATTATGGATTTTTTACTCATTGAGGGTAATGATGAACGTTTCCACACTTTGACCAATGCTTCTGCTATTTTTCGAGAGTATCATTATTTGTCAATTTTGCAGATGAGCCTTTTTCAGTAGAAGAAAATATCTCCCAACCTGCATATTAGAGGGTAAGACATTATGTGGCAATTCACTTGGAATTCCGAATAGAAACTGTTTCAGCGACTGTCTAGTTAGTAGGGATTTTGCCATATTTAGATCTGAGGTTAAATTTCTACAGAAATATCACATTATGAAAATCTGAAAATTACAAAACACGGAATTAGTTAAATTATATATAAGCTCTAAAACTAAAATGTAAACATATTTTACTCAATAGTCTTTGTAGCCACCCATGCTACAATATGCAGCATGCGGCTCCTACCCCCATCCCTTATCAGCCATATGCAACATGTCATTGGCCTCGAGTGAGACTGATGTTTATATAAGCGTCTGTGTGTTCTTAAGTAGTTGGTGATTAGTAAGTATCGCTTGTGTTGTGTGAATATATTTACTCGTTATCATAGTTATAACTAAATAAGGCACAATATAACGCGATATCTTCTCTCTAAAACCGATAGATATTATACTAGGGGTCTTTCAAAATATGACTTTCCGCCATTTTGTTTTCGGCAAATATGCGGCGGGTGGAGGGTCCTAAAAAAGAAAATATTATATTTTTAGAACTTCTAGAGGGTCAATACACCAAATCATGAGTGAGGCAAGATGGTTTAATATCTTCACTCCACCCTAATAAATAATATATATATAATACCTAAACAAGCCATTTACGCCTTCTAAAACAGATTAAGCCTTCTAAGCCAACTGGCTGATTAAGACCTTCTAAGCAGGGCTGCCACATTTGTTACGTTCGTAACAAATGTGTTACTTTCTATCTTTTTCATACTTTTGGTACGACGTTCAAAAAATTTGTTACGTTTTAGAGTTTTTTATATGCTTTATCGGTTTACCTAAAAATATTTAAAATTATTAGTTTTATAAAGAAATTAGCATATTTAAAACCATTAAATTACAGATGGAAAATGTGCTAAATAATTTAGATGGCATATACTGTATATTTCTGATTATATATTCCGTACATCGTTCGTTCGCGTATAAATCTCACGAGTCACGACTATACGTTTGAAAACGTTTTCGGTTCTCGGCTTACTGACTCAGTGACTCCCCCACGCTGTCCCAGTCAGAGTCAGTCAGCAGTCTGTCAGTGTTCCAGTTCCAAACTTGTAACAACATTTATCATAGATTGTGTTTGTGAACGCGCTTGCTCTTATTTTGTGGTCATTTTTTAATGCGAATATAATTGAAGCACAAATACCCGAAACGGACAACTGTATGATTTTAACTCAGACACTTAAGGACTATTCTTTTTTTCTCTCCTAAACGGAAAATAGGCCTTAAATCTCCGAGTCAAAATCATACAGTTGGTACATTTCGGGTATTTGCCCTTCAATTAAAACACGGCTTTGTAACTTCGTTCATAGTGTCTGGGAGCCA
The DNA here is from genome assembly GCA_023014485.1 of Bathynomus jamesi. Taxonomy (NCBI): domain Eukaryota; kingdom Metazoa; phylum Arthropoda; class Malacostraca; order Isopoda; family Cirolanidae; genus Bathynomus; species Bathynomus jamesi. The sequence continues at coordinate 502,839 of JAJOZX010000864.1, forward strand.
TCTCAAGAGATGGTGAATAAGATGAAGGAAATGAAATGGCGTGTAAAAGAAGATATGGATGAAGAAGCAATATTATAAAAAAAATCAGGTAAATATAATGAACTTTGTTATTTTATAATCAATTTTAATTTTTTTTAAATATTTTGTTACCTTTCTGGCTGATTTGTTACCTTTTGTTTGTCAATTTTGTTACCTTTACCTAAAATCTTGTGGCAGCCCTGCTTCTAAGCCAAATGCAAAGACCAAGAGCTTTATTATGCGTCTGGCGGTCCAGGAGAAAGGATGCCCTCTCTCTCTCTCCTCTCCTAGGTTAAGGTTTACCGTCTTAGGTTAGGGATACCTCTTTTGGGGGTAGGCCCACCTCCCTTCTCCCCTAAAGTTAGGGTTTAGCTTCTTAGGCTAGGGTCATCCCCTTTGGGGGGATGTCATCCTCCCTCTCCCCCTCATGCAACTTGGGGGTTACCCCCAACACCCTCGTTGCATAACCCCACACCCTTTACAACATTATCCCCACCACCTTTTGCAACAATGATCACCATTTCACTTGCAATTGCACTGTCCCATTTTGCGGCCATGCTACTGGTCCTCTCCGCCACCACGGAGGACATGCGCAGAACACAATTACAAACACGGTTAGATAGACTAGCCATGAGTAGATCCTAGCGTCTTTGCTCGTCTAAAATATTATCACATTATAACACTATTTTCAAATTCTACAGTAAACCTCTATAAAACAAACATCACTATTATGTAATAAATCTCCCGAGAATGTAGTCTAGTATGGTACGTAAATAATCCCATTTCCTTTCACAATTAATTTTAAATGCGTCATGCATTGACTGGCCAACCTGTATGTGTGTGTATATATATATTCTGAATTTGTGTATATATATATATATATATCTTCTTTTTTTTCTCTCTACATTTCTCTCGCTCGCTCTCTCTCTCTCTTATCATATAAGATGGACGGGGAATCGAACGAATATCCCTTTATTTTTATTCAAAGGTTGTCGCTACCGTACGATCGTGTAGCCAAAAAAAACCCCTGATTTCTGTAATAATGTAAACGAAATAAATGTATTAACAAAGCTGAATTAAAAAAGTTGCAAATAAAAATTGGGAGGCCTTATTTCTTCTTTTCTCGTTGTATATAATTATCATTATATTAAGATCAATTTTTTAAGGAATTTAATTATTACCGTTTTAATAATTTTATTTTAAATTCTTAGTTTCAGATCAATTTTTAACTGACATGAAGTTTAAAACAGAAGATCGGAGAGGGGAAATGAAATTAAAAAGGAGTTAGAGATGAACGTTTGCATGACTTCGTACACTGAGACTAGACTTTTCATCGAGATTAAAAAGGTCAGTTATCGAACACTTCTGATGATTAATTTGTCTTCAAATTTATGAACAGTGACTTTGGATGATTCATATTTCATTTTATATATATATATATATATATAATATATATATATACACAGGGTGGCGAAAAAGTCGCGCATCATATGAATTTTCAATGGTGACTATAATATATTTTCTTTCTTTTAGGTAGGGGATGGCTGCGAAATTAACAATAGACGAGAGGGTGAGCTTGGTTTTAATGTATGGAATACTAAGTACAACAAATCGATGAATCGGTACAGAATTAAAATTCTGTACTGATTCATCGATTTGTAGTACGTGGTACTCCATGCATTAAAACCAAGCTCACCCTCTCGTCTATTGTTAATTTCGCAGCCATCCCTACCTATAAAAGAAAAATAACACTGAAAATTCATATGATGCGCGACTTTAGCGCCACCCTGTTGCTGTTAGTATGTTGTTCTTGATTAACAAAATTAAAGTGGATATAATTACACTCGGTTAATGAAAATAAACTGAAATAGCACCACCCACTTCGATTAAATTATTTTCAAAGAATCAGTTCCACGAAAAGTATTTCATTGAGCATCGAAATCTGATGAAAATTTTGCTTTCAACTAAGAGCACTTGTTCGATAGAAGAATTTTCAACATCTTGATGAAAATTCCAGTATCACTGTAAGAGAGAGAGAATCTCTCTCTTCCATCCTACGGGAAGGTGTCACTGTTTCGTTTTGGTACCTCTCGTAACTTTTTCTGGTGGGGCTCTGCTGGACTCCTTGGGCAGTTAATAGGCCCCCTGCTTCGGATCCCCAAACTAAAATCATAGTTTTCTCCCACGCATAAGTTCCTCTGATTAAGCACAGATATTCAACGGAAAGTGCTTACATTGTTAAGTCAAGACATCTTTTCTCGCATCCCCCTTCTTGTTTTATTTCCGCTTTTTCTTTCTACTCTCACCCTTCCCTGTTTTCTCATTTTTCTCTCCTTTTCGCACGTTTTGGGTATCACCACTCTATCATCAAATTAAAGCTATTTTAAAGATTTTTCATAACTATCCTTATCACTTTAACACAAAGTGTGTTTCTGTATTTCACACACACACACACACACACACACATGTGTACAACCAAGGACAAATTACGTGTGCATTACTTTTCCATGTATTGTCCTATCTGGCATGCGAAATTTTGTAAATTACTGCACATTTTATATATATATATATATATATATAATATATATATATATAATAATAATAATTTACTCTGATATACATGAATCACTTTTCATTTTGCATATTATTTAAAAATATTACTTCGCTTGAAGCATTTTCAGAAATTAATATTTGGAAGTGGCGCCCAAAAATTAATGAAAAATATGTTTTTATCGGCCGTTATTTTTCATTTATTTTTCCAAAGGGTAAAAATTATTGTTCTAATAAATGTAAATTTGCGACGATTCACAACGCAACACTTTTTTCGCTGCGATGATTATCTACAATTTCATCTCGTTCATTTCACATTATAAAAATGTTTAAAATTTTCACGCCGCATTGAACAATGCGGCGATAAGTTCTGAGGAATGTTTTAGATATATTATATATATATATATATATATATATATATATATATATATATATATAGTGGTGGACCGGATGTCAGTTTTTCAACATCTGCGGATGCGGATTTTTTTCAATATCCGCGGATGCGGATATTTAGTTAATCTATCAATATACCTAATATAGAATTATGAATATATGACATAATTTTTCAAATTTCGTGATATTACTATTATGGCAGGCAATGCATAAGAATTAAAATTAATATTAATGTTTTCATTATGATAAAAATAATAACTTTCTCAAGAGTTTCAGCAACAGAAAATTCAATGAACCAAGTTTCATTCAATTTTCTGTGTTACCAGGTATTTATATTTTGAGGTTTATATATTTGTTCGTTCATTAATAACACTGGTCAACAAAGATTTTTCATCAGAGTAAACTTTGTGGTGGCTGGATAGCATTTTTCACGCTGATTCCAAAACTGCATTCAGAGTTTTTCTACCACGTATAGTTTTCAAGATGAAGGCATATATATAACTACACAGATTTAACCATTTTAAATAGGCAAAATACTAATATTTCAACATTTGATTGTGTTTATTTTATTGTGTTTTTTTAGTTTATTCATCTTATTTATTTCAATTATCTTAATTATACATCTTATGTATTTCAGGTGTGAGCTTTTACGTCTAGCAGCATTGTGATTCAGGCAACAACGCCGTGCTTTGTGTGTCAAAAGATCAGTCCAGTCCAAGAACTTGTTGTGTCAAGTTGGTGTACATTTTTTTTGAATTTATAGTTTGCTCAGGTCAGTCAACATGCCTCGACAATGTAAGAATGACCACGACAAGTTCTGTTTCGTATGCGGCCAGTTGACAACTAAAACACAGCGACGAAGTATTACAACCGACATTAAGAAAATATACAAGCTATACTTTGGTTGCCATCTAGGTGACCAAGATAAACCATGGGCGCCACATCAAATCTGTTCTGGCTGTTCAAATGGATTACGTAATTGGCTTAACAAAAAGAAAGCTTCAATGCCATTTGCCATACCCATGATATGGAGGGAGCCGAGAGATCATCATGAAGACTGTTATTTTTGTAGTGTGAACTTAATGGGGTTTTCTGCCAAGAACAAACACCAGATTGTATATCCAAACTTGGATTCAGCACGTAGACCAGTAAAACATGATGAAACATTGCCCATTCCAATTCCCCCAAGTGATAGGCTAGATTCTATCATAGATGACATGGAAAGTGATGAAGGTGCAACTGGCGTTTCCGGACCATCTACAGAACCAGAGTACACTTTTGAAGGTAGACATTTAGAGCCTAAAAAGTTAACCCAAGGACAGTTGAATGATCTTGTTAGAGACTTATCGCTGTCTAAAGAGAAATCAGAGCTTCTCGCCTCAAGACTAAAGGAGAACAATTTACTTGAGAACAATGTTCGTATTAGTTACTACCGAAAGCGGAATTTTGAATTAACAGCATTCTTTTCAGTAGACGGTCCTCTCTGTTATTGCCATGACATCAATGGAATATTTACAGCCATATCTCAGACGTATGTGGCATCTGAGTGGCGCCTCTTTATTGATTCGTCGCAGAGAAGCCTGAAAGCAGTTCTTTTGCATAATGGTAATATAATGCCATCCATCCCCATTGCCCATTCCGTCCATCTAAAAGAGACATATGACAATATGGATATACTATTTAAGGCAATCAAATACGACAGTCATCAATGGAATGTTTGTGGAGATCTAAAAGTTATAGGAATGCTTATGGGTATGCAGTCAGGATTCACAAAATTTTGTTGTTTCCTTTGCCTGTGGGACAGTCGCGCCACTATAGAACATTACACCAAAAGTGACTGGCCACTTAGGTATACATATGTCCCAGGGATAAGCAATGTCCAGTCTGTCCCTTTAGTGGATCCCCAAAAGATCTATCTGCCACCTCTTCACATTAAACTTGGTTTAATGGAGGATTTTGTTAAAGCAATGGGTAAAGTCAATTCTGAAGGGTTCCAATACCTTTCAAGGAAATTTCCGAAGGTTACTGCAGCAAAATTGAAGGAAGGAATTTTTGTTGGACCACAAATAAGGGAGGTTTTGAATGACACTGAATTTGAAAAAGTCCTAAGTCCGCTGGAATTGAAGGCTTGGCTGGCGTTCAAATGGATATGTGAAAACTTTCTTGGAAGCAACAAGTCACCTGCGTATAAGGATGGAGTCAAGAACCTCCTTGATGCCTTCAAAGAAATGGAGTGTCGAATGTCGTTAAAAATTCACTTCCTGCATTCCCACTTAGATTTCTTTCCTGAAAACCTTGGTGCAGTGAGTGACGAGCAAGGAGAGCGCTTCCATCAAGATATTCAGATGATGGAGAAGCGCTACCAAGGATATTGGAATGAAAGCATGATGGCGGACCATTGTTGGATGCTGTATCGTGACAATCCAGGCCAAATTTACAAAAGGAAATCACACTCACAGCGCTTTTAATAAAATAATGTATATATTCTTTATTTATAAGTACATTGAATAAGGTATATGATGTATTTGTTGTTTAGCATTCCTAAGTGTGATCTATACATCCATAAATTTTCTTATAGCAATATCAAAAACTTAAAAATATCAAAACCAGTGTATCTATATAACTATACGTGCTAGAAAGGAAATAAAACCAGATTCGGAATCAGCGCGAAAAATGCATTAAGAAAAGTGTGATCATGTTTGTGATGAGAAAAAAAAGTTTCATTTTGTTGGCCAGTGTAATTAATACTTTACATGAAATGTGCATGACTGGGCCTTATAAGCTACTTTATAAGCTAATTTAATTGTAAATTGCATAATTTATTAGAGGTAATATCTGCATAACATTCGCAGTCAGAAGTGCGGATGCGGATGTTAAAAATGACGCGGATATCCGCATATGCGGATGCGGATGCGGATATCCGGTCCACCACTAATATATATATACTGTATATATATATGTAAAGAACGACGCTTGTGTAGAAGAGCGTTCCGCACAGGATGAGGAGGGAGAACAAACAAATGAAAAATGAGGTACCACCCGGGAATCGAACCCGGGATCATCTTGTGCGGAACGCTCTTCTACACAAACTGTTGTTTGCAGTTAAAATGTATATACAGGGGTTGGACAAAATAATATGAACACCTTGATAAATGGCAGTTTTTATTCTTAATATGGAGTTGGTCCTCCTTTAGCGGCAATAACAGCTGCAATGCATCGGGGAATTGATTCATACAGCTTTTGGACAGTGGCTAGAGGAATCCTGAGCCATTCTTCGAGCAAACCCTGCTCCAGTTCCTCCAAAGACGCCAGTGGTGGGAATTGGCTTCTGACCTGCTGCTCCAACTGACACCACAGATGCTCGATAATGTTAAGATCCGGGGATTGTGGAGGCCAATCCAAGTGTTGTACTTCACTAACATGCTCTTCAAACCAGTTTTTAATGACCCCAGTGGTGTGGATTGGTGCATTATCATCCTGGAAGACGACGCCGCCGCCATTGGGAAACAGCGTTTGGACCATGGGATGGACCTGGTCAGCCAATATTGACAGATAGACCTGGGTGTTAACCCTACCATGCAGTACTACAGCTGGGCCAAGAGTATTCCACGATATTGCTGCCCAAACCATCACAGATCCGCCTCCATGTTTAATGGTTGGGGTCAGGCAGTCGGGGTCATAAGCATCTTTAGGCTGTCTCCAGACGTAAACTCAACCGGAACATGGAAATAGCATAAAGGAGGATTCGTCGGAGTAGACTACATTCTTCCACCGGTCCATTGACCAATTCTTATGGTCATTACACCATTTTCTGCGCCGCTCAATGTTGATGTGCAAAAGGAAGGGTTTGGCAATTGCAGCCCTCCCATAGTATCCAGCTCCATGGAGCTCGCGATGTACAGTTCTGGTCGATACCGGGCTTGCAAGATGCTGGTTAAGCTCTGCAGTCACTTTTGGAGCTGTGGTCTTATGGTTCTTTGTCACAATGCGCTTTAGCACCCGGCGGTCTCGATCACACAGCTTCTTCTTGCGTCCACTATTGCATTTGTTGGTGCTTGTCTTTCAATGGTTTTGGTATGCAGACATGACCATAGAGACAGTTCCTCTGGACACATTGAACATCTGAGCGGTTTCTGTCACTGATGCACCAGCCATCCGCGCTCTGACAATTTGCCCTCTTTGGAAGTCTGACAGGTCTTTCATAACTGCTAATTCATAATTCACTCAGATCTGTAAAAACAACGTGAGGGTTATAACATGACGTATACACACTCTGTTACGCATTTAAATAGGTTTGCCAGTCATTTGACCATTTACTTTGTGTCTGAGCAGTCCGTAAAGATAACCGGTGAAATCGGCGGGTGTTCATATTATTTTGTCTAACCCCTGTATGTACTGCATGCGAAGGTGCCCCCTCAGGGCATTGGTTTCTGCTCGTATGTAGGAGAATTACGACTTCTGATTGATCGAGGTCCATGGTGTAGTGGACAGCATATCTGACCGGCAATCGGATGATCCCGGGTTCGATTCCCGGGTGGTACCTCATTTTTTCATTTGTTTGTTCTCCCTCCTCATCTTGTGCGGAACGCTTTTCTACACAAGCGTCGTTTATTACATTAATTATACTGTGTGTTGTTTGCAGTTAAAATATATATATATATCTATATATATATATATATATATATATATATATATATATACACACCTACCTGAACCCACAGAACCCGGAAAAAGAATTTCATCAAAACCTTTTTAATCCTTAACAATGTTTACCAATGCTCCTTTTCATTTCATATATAAATGTTATGAGAGCAATATTGGCATATATATATATATATATATATATATATATATATATATATATATATATATATATATATACCTCTTAATTCCGTCGGGCATGGAGGCGTACATCCCATATTCTATACCTACTACTAATGCAAAAAAACCTCGGTTTAACTTTAAATTGTTCTAATGCTATCCGCCAAAGAGAGGAGGCTTTCAGAAGGTACCGTCGCTATCCAACTCCTGACTCTCTCACAGCTTATATTTCTGGCCGGAATCGTGCAAAATCTGTTCTTCAACTCGCCAAAAATTCCTTCATCCAACAAAAATGTAAAAATCGATCCAATTCTAATTCTTCTCGCCCTTTCTGGCATCTAGTTAAGAACCTCTTCAACAACTTTACTTCCTCTTCTTTCCCTCCTCTTTTCCATTCCGACGGCACAGTTGCCGTCTCTTCTCCTTTGAAAGCTGAACTCTTCGCTCAAATTTTCGCTTACAGTTCAACCCTGGATGATTCCGGTGCTGTTCCTCCATCTCCTCACCCCTCTGACATTATTATGTCTCACATTAGAATCTCTTCTAAAGATGTTTTTTCTGCCCTATCTGGGCTCAACTCTAGGAAGGCATACGGTCCTGATAATGTTCCTGCTGTTGTTCTTAAGAACTGTGCTTCTGTGCTGACACACTGCCTAGGCAAACTTTCGTCTTTGTCTCTCATCTGGGACTTTTACTTTCATTTTCCATTCGCTTTCATTCAGCCTGTCCCAAAGAAGGGTGACTGCTTTCAACCCTCCAACTATCATCCAATTGCTTTGATTTCTTGCCTTTCCAAAGTTTTTGAATCTATCCTTAATAGGAAGATTCTTAAACACCTTACTTCTCATGATCTTCTTTCAGATCATCAGTATGGATTCCGCAAGGGACGCTCTACTGGCGTCGTTCTTCTTATATATCTCTCTGACTCTTGGTCATCCTTCATTCGGGATTTCGGTGAAACGTTTGCTATTGCGCTTGACATATCGAAAACTTTTGATAGAGTCTGGTACAAATCTTTAATTTCAAAACTACCCTCCTTCGGTTTCTATCCTTCTATTTCTGCATTCCTCTCTAATTTCCTTTCTGGCCGATGTATAGCTTCAGTTGTAGATGGCCACTGTTTTCCTTTAGAGTTGAGGAGGTCCTTTTTCGGACCTTTAATTTGGAAACACTACACATTCTGCCTTTCCAATTTGTCACTGTTGTTTGGATGGTAATTGGGTTTAGTTTCAGATTTGGTACCAGTTGTTCGATCATTTTCTATGTATATATTATGGTGTATCTCTTCTTCTTTCCAGGGAGTACAGATTTAGTTTACGTAGTCTTTCCCAGTAGTTGAATCCTTCGCAGCCATCGATCTTTGCTGTGAAATGTCTGAATATCTTCTAGCTTAATAATTTCTTCCTTCTTGTGTGGGGACGTCATGACTGAGCAGTATTCAAGTTCCGGTATGATCAGTGTTTTCAACAGGGGACTCATTAGTGTCTTGTCCCTTCTTTTAAAGGCTCTTAGTACCTGCCCACGACTCTTTTTGCTTTGTTTATCGTTATCTGATTTTGTGTCTTGAATTTGGCATCATCGGTCATTATAACCGCCAAATCTATCGCTTTCGTGGTTTGGGCATAATATGTTGTTTGTTTAAGTTCCTCATTTCTAACATATCTCAAGAACTGGAATTTCTCAGTGTTAAATGTCATGTTGTTGTCTTCTGACCATTTGTATATTCTGTTTGTGTCCGTCTGCAACGGATGTTACTATACTATTGCTGTTTACTTCATTGTCTATGTCTGTTAGCATGATAATGAAAAGGGCCGGGGCCAGTACTGTACCTTGTGGTACTGAGCTGCGTACTTCTGATTCTGATGATGATACACCTTGAATTTTAACGACACGCAGACGTTTTCTGAGGAAGTTGTAGATCCATTTTCCAACTTTGCCTGCTACTGTATTCCTATATGTTTCATTTTATGCGCTATTATTCCATAGTCACATTTGTCGAAAGCTTTAGCAAATCCTTGTATATGATATAGTTTTCTTTGTCTTCAAATGCGTCTAGGATAGTGTTATAGTGCTCTATAAGTTGCGATATGCATGATCTTCCTGTTCCCATCAGTGTTGATTTTCGTTGAGTCTTTCCAGTGTCTCAAAGAAGGCACAGAGTTTCTCTATAACTATTCTTTCAAATTCTTTGGTAAGATGGGACGTCAAAAACACCAGTCTATAGATTTTTGCTTGAGATTTATCCCCTCCTTTATATATAGGGACAATGTTTGCCCTTTTCAAAACACTCTGTATTTCCCCAGAGTCTTGAAATCTTCTCCATATCCAGTATATGGGTGTGCCTATTTCATTTTCACAGCTGAGTGTGATTTGATTTGTCCTCTAGCTCGTGTTATATCTTCTGGAGTAAAATCAAAATCTGTTATACAATCTCCTTACAACTTTTCTTCGAAGAAAGGTATCGCTTTGTCACTTTTTGGGGTACTGAAGGCTGATTCATGCTGGGTTCTCAATGTTTCACATATTTCTTTTAGATCGTCGGTTAGTTCATTATGTTTTTTCCTTTCGGGCCCGATTGTGGCGCGCGTTTTTGTTTTCCTTTTCGAGTAGCGATAGACGTATTTCGTACGATCCTTTATTACTTCTACCGCCTTTTCCTCTTCCCTCTTGTATGGCCCTGAATCAGGGCTTGTATGGCCCTATCGATCCTCTCCAGCTTTTCTTGTATTACTTTCCTGGTACTGTTACCTCTGCCATTAACTTACTTCTCCGCTACTCTCTTTCTTTTGTGAAAAATTGTTCGCTTTTTCCTCTCGAACCAGTTCCTCTTTTCTTTTGGCTGTGCTTTCGGAGCATATTTTTTGAAAATTCTCAGTCTCTTTTCTTTTAAGATTGTTAGCATTTCTTCGGTTGGTTTATTCTCGAAAACTTTTTTCCACTCTATTTTGGTTATTTGTGATCTGATTGCTTCCCAACTTATAGTCTTGGAGTTTAAGTTAAAAATCCCAAATTTCTTTCATTCTCAAGTATGGGTATTATCTTTTAATGTTTTTGCCATATTTGTTAATATATCGATTATGTTGTGGTCTGAGATAATAGTTGGGGTTATTTTTATATGAACAATCAAGTTCGTGTTATTTGTGAATACCAGATCTAGCAGTTATTTTTTCTGGTATTTTCTGTTATCTCTTGTGTCGACAGAAACTCGTTTGTTAGAGCCCTCACCATTTTTGCTTGCTCCTGGTCTTCTCTTATGCCTCCCTTTGTCCTGATATATATATATATATATATATATATATATATATATATATATATATATATATATTAGTGATATAGCGGATGTCATTTTTTTCACATCCATGGATGCGGATGCGGATGAGGATGTTTGATTTCAACATCCGCGGATGCGGATGCGGATGACTACATTTTCGTTATTTTTTAGGATATATTCGAGATTTGTTGTGTTTAACGTATATAATAAGTTATTATATAGAGAGAGCTGTAGCTATAATGTAGTATAATTGATTAATTGTACAATAATTGCTGTACTTTTCTCTGAACATATAAAATAATATCAAGCATCTAACTAATATAGAAATCAATTAGTGAATTCGTCTGCAAATAAATTCGTTATATTTTGTTGAGTTTCAGCCACAATTAGAAACCATAATTGTGTTACCAGGATGCGGGACGTGAACCCAACTCAAATGCACCCCACCGACCTCTTTCCCCAACCTCCACCCTTATAGAAAGAGATCTTTAATTAGCTTGATAACTATTTATATTAAGTTTAACGTTTTATTAGGCATATTTATAAATGAGTAATTAAAATAAAGTAAACTAAGATGTTCATCGTTTAATGTTCAAACTTAATTATAGGAAGGTTATGCTTACGGAACATTAATTTTTCTGCCTTTTCTGCTGCCAGTCTGTTTCTCTTTTCATCATATATTAATCCGCACTGCTAAATAATCTTTCGCTTGGTACGTTTGTTGGAGGACAGGCTAAATGTTTCCTTGCAAGTTTACTCAAGTATGGATAGATATTCTGCGTATTTTTCCACCAACTAATAGGATTGTCACATGCAGCCAGGCGTTTTCTTGGTGATAGCTCTCGATCATTTTTACTACATCTTTTGACATCGCGTAGGTCTCGTCATTGCTGCTTGACTCAAGAAACTGAGAGACAGATTCTGTGATAGATTTGCTTGTTGAAGGTGTTGGTTCTGTCACTGAAACTTTTATTCTTTTGGTGGGTGGCGAAGCGACAGATTCAAGAGATTGAAGCTCTTCAACTGCTTTGCCAAGTGATGATTTAACTCGTTCTAATGTACTAGGTGAAAATAACTCAGCTTTGTAACGTGGATCTAAGTAGGTTGCAAGAGAGTAACTTCATACAAGAACAGCCTCTCGTCTTGTCGCTTGCATCACTTTTGCGCACAATGAACTAGTTCTATTAATATAGTAGAATTTGATAATTTCCGCTTATTAATGACATTTTATCTCAACGGTCCACATCCGCACGACATCCGCAGTCCAAAGTGCGGATGCGGATGTGAGAAAATGTGCGGATGTGACCTACATCACTAATATATATATATATATATATATATGCACTTTTTTGTATTTTATAAATGGGAAATTAAAATCTCCGCAGAGTATTATATCAGGGGATGGAGAGTTCACTGACTTTATTTGGTTTCTGATATTATCAATGGCATTCATCCGAGAATTTTTCAGTTGAAGTGTTTGGAGGTTTATAGATGTCTATCAGTACCACGTTTAGTGTCTCTATTTTCACTGCTAGGAGTTCCACGAAACTGTTTGACTTACTTATTACAGTCTCTGTTATATGACTCTCATGTACAGTCGTTTGCAATAGTTCCGCTATACCCTCTCCGAGATGTGGTAACAACGCAGTCCCTCTTAAACCCCAGTCCCTCCCCCTCACTCCCTCACTCTCCTCCTCCCCCTCTCAGGTGTTGTCGTTATAATACTTTTATTTTTGAAGACCAATGACAATAAATATATTGTTCACTGTAGTTTTGGTGGTAATGCTAGGACGACTATGTATTTTATTCATGCATTATTCCTAAATTTAGGGAATAGAGTAGTTAGTTATTTCACAAACGTGGGATACTTTAAAAACTTTCAATCATAGGAATTTCATGTGGCCATGTTATGGATGATAACATAGTTCAATGTTTTATTACAAAAATAAACATGAGTCAAGTAAATTTAGGGATTTTCTTAAGAACATACAAAACAAAATGTTCATATTATAAAGAAGTGACAATTGTTCGAGTAAATAAATATATATTTGCTACATCACAACCATAACATTATTATACACAATAACTCAATACTTGGTCCATCCTCCATTATTATCAATGACCTCTCGTAGCCTATTTGGAAGAGATGCCACGTGATGGTAGATGACTTGTGGGTTCGTGTGGAAAAGTTTCCACTCTGTCATGGTGTGTTCCAGCAGGTGCCGAGAAGTCTGCTCCTGCTCAGGCTCTTAAGCGTTAATCACATTTGCCCACACATTTTCAATGGGGTTTAGGTCACACCCACTGGTGTAGTGCTGTGGGAACGCGTGGGAACGGCGTTCCCTTACTTTTTTTAGTAGACGGAACGGCGTTCCCTCACTATTTCAAATAAATCCCAACTTACAAATCTCTAACGTCATGAAATTTTAATTCCCACCCTAGAAGAAATATGAGAAAGAATCATTAACTGTTTCATTTCTTTTAGCTTCGACTGAGGCAATGCTAGCCTATAAAGATCTGGTGAAACAGTCACTACGGCGTACCAGTTGTTAACTTTTTTTTAGTTAATCATTCCAGTTGTTAGCTATTTTTATTGATCGTACTGGATGTGGTATATCTAATGACACTGGAAATACTGCATCTTCAACCTTGGAATATATCCTAATATCCAGTGCATATGACCTCAAAATATTCCTGAAATTGGTCAGATTTCAAAAGATTTCCCGGGGAGCTTACAGTGCCCCCGGACCCCCAGCTGTATGGGCTCGCCGCGCTCGCCATTGTCTCCCCCGCATCTGAGTAACACTTTCAAAATGCGTTCCCTCACTTCTTTATTTAGCACTACACCACTGGTCACACCCCTTGGTAGGCTCGACATCTCCTTGTTCCTAAAACCACCGTCTGATGATCCTGGCAGTATGAACATGGGTGTTGTCCTGTAATATATATGTTAACCCGGCGTCTATAGCCTTGGGTGGTTCGAGGTTGACTGGGATTCTAGTTAGGTGGCAGCAACGGATTTTCTCACTCTAGGGTAGCTGGTACTGTGTAGGGAATAGTAGTAGTTTCTTTTATACTACTCTCCGATTTCTTCTTATACTAGATCGGAGGATTCTGTGAAAACTTACTAAATTATCCGAAGATAAAGGTAAAATTTGACTGTAGCAGCATACTGGCAGATAAGCAAAATATGTGAAGATGAAGTCATATTTTTCTTTTAAACAGTATATTGAGAGATCTAATGTTATGATTTATCGAGTGAACTAGAAATTGAAACTGAAATATGCATTTTATTATGGATTAAAATTAAACATGCATATGAACTAAAATTAAATGCTTAAAATTTAAAATTAAGTGTTAATTTAGAGTTTTGGCAAGTTATGACTTCATCATTTACAACTAAGATAGAATTATTAATTTTTACCTCGCTAACCTCCTTTAGGTTACGTGTGTTGGTCTCTCTTCACACGAAGGTCAAGCTGGTGTCCCGCTCTAAGCCTGGCTTCGTGGAGAAGCGAGTTGCATTGTTGCGCTCTACACCGCACATAGCCAGGTACACACGGCTCATCTGGTACCGTCCCGAGTCAGGCATCTAGTCTTCTCTTGAAAACTACAACTTTGACCCCGGTAACGTTTCTGAGGTCCTTTGGAAGCTGGTTAAAAAGTCTTGGCCCCCTGACAACCAAACTATTTTCCTTCAGTGTTGAAAAGGTCTCTTGTCGAGCCTTTAATTTGGGAACACTACACATTCTGGTTTTCCTATTTTCCAATGTTGATTGGGTGGTAATTGGGTTTAGTTTGAGGTTTGGTACCAGTTTTTCGATCATTTTCCATATGTAGATTATGGTGTACCTCTCTCTTCTTCTTTCCAGGGAGTACAGATTTAGTTTACGTAGTCTTTCCCAGTAGTTGAGTTCTTTGCAGCCATCAATCTTGGCTGTGAAATGTCTCTGCGTTGCTTCTAGTTTATTAATTTCTTCCTTTTTATAAGGGGACATCAAAACTGAGCAGTATTCAAGTTTTGGTATAATCAGCGTTTTCAGAAGGGGAATCATTACTGTCTTGTCCCTCCTTTTGAACGTTCTTAGTACTTGTCCCGAGACTATTTTTGCTTTGTTTATTGCTATCTCATTTAGTGTCTCAAATTTTCCATCATCGGTTATTATTACTCCCAAGTTGACCGCTTTCGTGTTTCTCTGAATTTCCTGTCTATCTGGAGCATGATATGTAGTCTGTTTAAGTTCCACATTTCTACCATATCTCAATAGCTGAAATTTATCGGTGTTAAAAGTCATATTGTTGTCTTCTGACCATTTGTATATTTGGTTCGTGTCCCTCTGCAAGGCCTGCATTTCATTTTCATCGCTGATTTCTGCTGATCTTTGTATCGTCCGCAAATGATGTTACTATACTGTTGCTGTTTACTCCACTGTCTATGTCTGTTAACGTGATAATGAACAGGAGTGGGGACAGTACTGTACCTTGTGGTACTGAGCTCTGTACTTCTGATTCTGATGATGATACACCTTGAATTTTGACAACCTGTAGACATTCTCTGAGGAAGTTGTAGATCCATTTTCCTACTTTGCCTGTTATTCCCATATGTTTCATTTTATGTACTATTATACCAAGATCACATTTATCGAAAGCTTTAGCAAAATCCGTGTATATGACATCACAGTTTTCATTGCTTTCAAGTGCATCTAGGATATTGTTATAGTGCTCTATAAGATGTGAGAAGCATGATCTTCCTGATCGGAATCCGTGCTGATTTTCGTTGAATCTTTCCAGTGTCTCCAAGAAGTCATAGATTTTCTCTCTGACTACCTATTCTTTCAAATATTTTGGTGAGGTGGGACGTCAAAGATACTGGGCTAAGGTTGTTTACTTGCGATCTATCCCCTCCTTTATATATAGGGACAATGTTTGCTCTTTTAAAGATGATCGGTATTTCCCCAGTGTCTTGGGATCTTCTCCATATCCAGTATAAGGGTGTAGCTATTTCATTTTTAGTTTTTAATCCATAGCGCGTTCCATTTGTACGGACCTGCAGCTTAATGTGATTTTATTTGTCCATAGCTCTCGCTATATCTTCTGGAGTAAAATCAAAGTTTGTTATATATTCTCCTTGCAATTTTTCTTCAAAGAATACATCTATGTCAGGTATCGCTTTGTCACTTTTTGGGGTACTGAAGACCGATTCATACTGAGCTCTCAGTGTTTCGGGTATTTCTTTTAGATCGTCTATTATTTCTTTATTTTTCTTCCTTAAGGGCCCGATAGTAGCGCGCGTTTTTGTTTTTCTTTTTGCATAGGTATTGAAGTATTTGGGATTTTCCTTTATTGCTTCTACCGCCTTTTCCTCTTCCCTCTCTGTATGGCCCTTAATCAGAGTTTGTATTTACCTTTCGATACTCTCCAGTTTTTCTTGTATTACTTTCCTGGCATTGTTGTCTCCGCAATTAGCTAACTTCGCTGCTACTCTCTTTCTTTTGCGGAATATTCTTCTCTTTTGCCTCTCTAGCTCGTTCTTCTTTCCTTTTGGCTGTGATTTCGGAACATATTTTTCTAAAATTCTGAGCGTCTTTTCTTCCATGGTTGTTAGCATTTCCTCAGATGTGTTTTTCTCTAAAATTGTTTTTCACTCTATTTGGTTCGTGTGATCTGATTTTTTTCCAATTTATGGTGTTGAAATTTAAGTTAAAAGCCTCAAATTTACTTCATCCTTCCGTATGTGTATTGTCTTTTAATGTTATCGCCATATTTGTTGATAACTGGATTATGATGTGGTCTGAGATAATAGTTGGGGTTATTTTTATATCAGCAATCAAGTTCGTGTTATTCGTGAATACCAGATCTAGGGAGTTATTTTTTCTTGTATTTTCGGTTATCACCTGTGTCAGCATAAATTCGTTTGTGAGAGCCATCAGCATTTTTCCTTGCTCCTGGCCCTCTCTCTCTTGTGCCCCACTTATCTTGTTGTATAAATATATTTCTACCCACTTTTTGTATTTTATAAATGGGAAATTGAAATCGCCGCAGAGTATTATATTATGGGATGGAGAGTTTACAGACTTTATTAGGGTTCTGATATCATCAATGGCATCCGAGTTGGAGAATTTGGAGGTCTATAGATGACTATCAATACCACGTTAAGTTTCTCTATTTTCACTGCAAGGGTTTCCACGAAGCTGCTGGATTTACTTATTACTGTCTCTGTCATATGACTATATATATAAATAGCACAGCCACCTTTACGTCTCGCTATTCTATCCGCTGTTTGTAAGTTGAATCCATCGATATGCAGTTCTTTTTTATTGATAGAGTGTTCGCAGTTATTACAGTTTCCTTGGCAATCTTTAAGATGTGTTTCTATGAGGCATGCGATGTCTGCCCTTGTTTCATCCATAAAACCTTTCAGTTACGAAATTATATTTAGTGAGTTCTTTGGTTTTACTTTTTGAATATTTGCCAGGAAAATGTTTTTGTTCTTTGTTTTGCAGTGCCCCTTGTGCATTTTAATTTCGTTGTCCTTTGGTTTCGCGTGTTTTGTAGCCTTGTGGTTCTTCGAGATGGATCCATTCCCGCCAACCTCTTCTGGTAGCTTCTTGCTTTTATACATATATTATTATATATTATTTAATATATTCGTCGCTGGGTTCAAATCACAGTTTAAAATTAGATGTTATTCGAATTGTAATCTGACATGCCGAATTACAGTGTCCTTCGAATTTTGGGTTCATTCGTGATACAATACCTTTTGTCATATCATGATTCGACTTTAACACTTACAAATAAGTGTTGTATTCCTCTACATTATGATGATAATTTCAACTATTGTGTGAATCCATGTTGAGGGATTGAGCTCGTATTATCGTCGTTTTTGGTGTAGCGAAAGGAGAGGGGGAGGATGAGGGGGGGATAACGAGAAGGAGACGGGAGTGAGGGTCGGGGCGAAAGAGGGACTGCGTTGCCACCACATCTCAAGAAGGTGGAGCGGAACCATTGCAGGGGGACTGTACATAAATAGCACAGCTACCTTTCCTTCTCGCTGTTCTATCCGCTCTGAGTAGGTTGAAACCATCGATATGCAACTCATTCTTAACAATCCAGTTTTCACAGTTTTCGCCGTTTCCTTGGCAATCTTTAAGATGCGTTTCTGTGAGGCATGCGATGTTCACCTTTGTTTTGTCCACAAATACTTTCAGGTAGGAAACTTTGTTCAGTGAGTTGTTTGGTTTTATTCCTTGAATTAATATTAGCCAGGAAAATATTTATGTTCTTTGTTTTGTGTTGCCCCTTGTACATTTCCAGTTCGTTTTCCTTCGATATCGCATGTTTAGTAACCTTGTGGTCCTCCGAGAGAGATCCGTTTCTGCCTACCTGTTCTGGTAGCTTCTTGCCAGGAAGTGATCCGGCTCGGGGGTTTCCAGCATGCGCTGTATGAGAATTAGCAACCGTGTTGTTTCTGCGATGTTCAAAATTTTTTTTTCCTATTTGTGTACATTTTTTCTTTTCATTTTTCCTGTTGTCCTTTGAACCTTGTCCTTTTCCTTTGAATTTATTGGGAGATGATGGTGGTAGCAGTTATTTCCGTATTGGCAGTTTTCATATGTCGCGTAAGTCCTGCAAATTTCTGGATGGTAGAATTTGCAGTTCTCACCAAATTTACAGTGACCCTTATTGTAGAAGAAATTGCAGAAAGGAGGGTGTTCGTATATGCATTGTCCTCCCTTATATCTATAATTTCCGTTCACATAATATTTGCATATACTGTAATTTCTTCCTTATTTTTAGTTGGAGCTTTTGTTTTTGACGGTTTCAGTCTACTTTCTTGATAATGTCTTTCATTGAACATTTTCGATTAGGTTTTGTGCCTTTGTTTAATTTTTATTCTCTGTTGCATTTGTATTTATATTCTCATTCATATTCTCGCCCTCCTGGTGTGTTGGTACTTTCTTTGTTTCTCCTTCCCTACTCCTCGTTTCCTTTGGTTTTCACTCTTCATTTTTCAGTTTCCTCTTTTACTTTCCTCGATTCTTCTGTTTTTCTCTGTTCACTATTCCAAATTTCCTCTTTTTCTTTCTCCTCATAGTCTTTTTCTGATTTAAAGACCGTAAGAGTTTATTTCGATCATGTAGTTTTTTGTAATAAAACTTATATAAGTATAATAATATATAATATATATATATATATATATATATATATATATATATATATTATATATATTTTTTTTTTAATCATCGATGCATTCAATTTTAAAATGGAAATATAAAGAGTTAAACACAGAGGACTAGTAGTATATCTGTAAAAATGGAGAGTGCAAATGCAAATGCACGCAACAGGATCAATATTGAATTGCAACAGTGCCCTGCAACGAAGCAAAAGTGCCATGCAACAATGCAACAGTGCCATGCAGCAAGGGGGAGGGGGTCTTGCATGAAGGAGGAGGGGGTTATGCATGAATGGGGGTCGGGGTAGTCCCTCTGAGGTGGGAGTGGGGTAACCTAACCTAACATGTGAATGTAATGTTTGTGTGTTTTCATGTAAGTATATGACTGTTTGTATGTATGTATGTGTTCAAAAAAGGAAAATAAAACAAGTATTTATTAGGGAAAGGGAGGAGAGGAAGAACCATTGCTGGGGCAACTTGGAGCATAATGAAGTCTTCCCAAGTCATCCTGGATGAATTTGGATCACAGCCAATTGGCTTAGATACACAGCCAGGCCCTGGGGACACAGCCAGTCAGCACAGCTAGTCGTGTTAGTTTAGAGACATATATATACACAGCATATATATATATACACACACACACACAGTGTATATATTATATATATATATATATATATATATTTATATATATATTATAGTGGTTATACAGGGTGTTTGAAAACTTTCTGTACAAATTGTAATGGGGGATAGGCAACACCAAGACAAACCCTTTTCGTCTATAAGTGTATGTCCGCTGACGTCACCATTCGGCGCGAGAGGGCGCCGCCGCAATTGGCTAAAAGGTGAAGTGGGCTAGACTCGCGCTTGCCGCGGGCATTCTTAAATCGGACGTAGTACGCGTAACATGGAGCGCTTCACGACTGCTGAGATGGCTGACATGCATATGGTGTATGGGGCTGCCAATGGAAACGGAAGAGCTGCTGTGAGGTTGTACCGACAGCGCTTCCCAAACAGACGTGTGCCAAACCACCAAACGTTTGCGCATTTGCATCGGCGACTGCGAGAAACTGGAACATTCCATGCAAACATGCATGACACTGGTCGGGAGAGAAACGTGCGCACTCCTGACATGGAAGAAGAAATCCTACGGCGATTTGAGGACAATCCAAGCGCAAGCACGCGAGGTGTTGCACGTATTCTCGGTGTGAACCACGACCTGGTCTGGAGAGTGTTGCACGAGCAGCAGTTACATCCGTTTCATCATCAGAGAGTCCAGGCATTACAAACCCGTGTAGCATGCGGATTTGCGTGCGCCCACACGTGAGAATTGTGCCTGTTAAACACACCCTCACGTGTGAAACAGGCCTCATCTGAGAACAGCACATAAGCCGGAAAATTAGGCTGCACCGCTGTCTGCTGCAGAAACCAGCGTGCGAATTCCACACGAAGAGGGTAATCCCGAGGTTGTAATGCCTGGACTCTCTGACGATGAAACGGATGTAACTGCTGCTCGTGCAACACTCTCCAGACCAGGTCGTGGTTCACACCGAGGATACGTGCAACACCTCGCGTGCTTGCGCTTGGATTGTCCTCAAATCGCCGTAGGATTTCTTCTTCCATGTCAGGAGTGCGCACGTTTCTCTCCGGACCAGTGTCATGCATGTTTGCATGGAATGTTCCAGTTTCTCGCAGTCGCCGATGCAAATGCGCAAACGTTTGGTGGTTTGGCACACGTCTGTTTGGGAAGTGCTGTCGGTACAACCTCACAGCAGCTCTTCCGTTTCCATTGGCAGCCCCATACACCATATGCATGTCAGCCATCTCAGCAGTCGTGAAGCGCTCCATGTTACGCGTACTACGTCCGATTTAAGAATGCCCGCGGCAAGCGCGAGTCTAGCCCACTTCACCTTTTAGCCAATTGCAGCGGCGCCCTCTCGCGCCGAATGGTGACGTCAGCGGACATACACTTATAGACGAAAAGGGTTTGTCTTGGTGTTGCCTATCCCCCATTACAATTTGTACAGAAAGTTTTGAAACACCGTGTATAGTGGTTATCATATCTGACCGGCAATTGGAAGATCCCGGGTTCGATTCCCGGGTGGTTACCTCATTTTTTCATTTGTTTGTTCTCCCTCCTCATCTTGCGCGGAATGTTCTCCTATACAAGCGTCGTTCTTTACGTTAATTATACTGCGTGTTCTTTGCAGTTGAAATGTATATATAGGTGCGGCATGCGGGAGGTGCCCCCCTCGGGCATTGGTTTATGCGCGTATGTAGGAGAATTACGACTTCTGATCGAGTGAGGACCATGGTGTAGTGGTTATCATATCTGACCGGCAATCGGAAGATCCCGGGTTCGATTCCAGGTTGGTTACCTCATTTTTTTCATTTGTTCGTTCTCTCTCCTCATCTTGCGCGGAATGTTCTCCTTTACAAGCGTCGTTCTTTACGTTAATTATACTGCGTGTTCTTTGCAGTTGAAATGTGTATATATATTATATATATATATATATATTATATATATATATATACAGGGTGGGCCGTAAGTTTCCATACATAGGAAAAATAAACATTTTTTTATGGACAACCATTTTTATTTATATAATATGCTCTACATGGTTGCCATTGTTTTGAAAACACATTTCAATACGTGTTCCCCACTGTTGATGAAAACGCATTAGCACAGTTGACGTTATGCTTGTAATGGCGTTGGTGATACGTTCCTTTAGATGATTTATATCTCGTATCTTTTCCTGATACACCATGGCCTTCAAGTGCCCCCAAAGATAGAAATCAAGGGGGGTGAGATCTGGGGATCTGGGAGGCCACTCCACAGGACCACGCCGACCAATCCAAGCATCCGGAAACTGCTGATCCAAATACCGACGCACGTGAAGACCATAATGAGGTGGAGCTCCATCTTGCTGGAAGTAAACTGGGATGTTACCTTCCTCGTTTAGCAGGGATGGGAAAATCTCTTCTTGCAACTTGTTAAGATACCTTTCGGCATTAAGATTTCCACTGACAAAAATTGGTCCAATAATTCTGTCACCCCATATCCCGGCCCACACCATCACTTTACCGGCACCTTGCATCTTCGTCGGACTCAGCCAGTTAGGGTTAGCATTACTCCAATAACGTATGTTTTGCCGATTAACCTCTCCATTGACGTAAAAATTTGCTTCATCAGTAAACAAGATCTTACGTCAAACGCATATTCTTAGGGTATCTGAAACATAAAAACAAACGTTTAATATTTCCTATGTATGGAAACTTACGGCCCACCCTGTATATATATATATTAGGGTGGGGTGAAACGCAATTCCTTGTGGAATATTTACTTGCTTCTCCTATCATTTGCTGTATTGGGTTCTATAGATGACACAAAATGATATAAAAGAAAAATCAATTTTGCCCTACTAGCGCATTTTTTAGAAAAACAAAATGGCCGCTAGTCAAACATATAAATGCTTATAACTTGAAAAATATGCATCCAATTAAAAGATACTATAGAATAAAAAATATTCAAAATAAAAAACTACATTGGAAAGTGCCCTTTTATAAATTATTTTCTCAATTTTAAATTTTATCAAAATTTACCTCGGTAAATATCACAAATAAATCACTTTTTTCTAAATAAATGAAAAATTCTTTGATGACCCAAGTATATTACTTTGATAATAGTTAATAACCTCATATAAGTTTGAATATTCAAACTATAATCCACAACAACACTAATCAACGAGAGAAATTATTGACAATTTATTACCACAATTACAGAAACATATAATCAATACACTTCCAAAAAGATCCCTTTTCAAAAATCGTGAAGTGTTTGCTTTTATGAAATTTTGGTGAATTATTTCAGTCTCTAATTAAAAGCTAATTGTCAAAAAGTTAAGTTATTTCTTTCTTGGTTTCCATACATGGCAGCAATGAACGAGACCTAATTCTTGCTCTTATAAATGCATCACGGGATTCTTGGGAATATGCAGATGAGGCCGCATCGGTGACAAGTTTTATTGCCCTCTCGACACTTTGTGAGTGAAGTGGATAATTGGGTAAGCACAGTTTTTTAACCCTAAGTGCATTGAGTTCAATATTTGTGAGCGCCATAGTGAGGGGAGGTTCAGTCAGCATTTCTTTTGACCAGTAAATAATATCATTCCATGCGTTTGCGTTGAAATTTATCTCAGGGACCTTAAATTCTCTGATTTTGGACACATTTTCCGTCTTTGTTCTAATGTTCATGATGAAATCAACTGCGCTGTTTCGTTTTTGTTCTGATGTATCTGATAACATTGCTATCAGAACATTTTCGCAATGAGCAAAATATGCGTTTCTAGCAATGTAAGGCTTCACTACATTCTGAACATCCTTTGGAAGAAGATGAAATCTTTTAATTCCTCCAAATATGTGATGTGGTCCATTCCATATATATGGTCTACTCTTGATATCGAACCAGCTTGTCCATAATTTGTAACAATGAAGAAAATTATTGAATAAAGAGCCAATGAAGGAGTTTTCTCTGCACTCTATAGGCGGCAGACACGATTTGCTAATGTCAGCCATCGAGAATGGCTCAGTGGTCCGGGTTTTGCATTTTCCAAATCTTTTTGGACATTCCCACTTCTTATAGCCACAATAATTTTGCACAAATACTGTTGATCTTGGCTAAGATCATCGATAACCTCTTCTGATATGTGTGTTAAATCAATGCCTTCTCTAATTGGTTTGAAATTGACTGCAGGCATTTTTTCACATTCTTTCAGTGCTACTCCGATTTTTCCAGTGAAACATGTTGGACCTTTTGTTTTACCATCAAAATGTTCAAATAAGTGTCGAAGGGGAAGTTCATTTGTATGCAGCATACAAATGCTCAATTGTAACGATTTCTTTAGTTTTTCTTCTATGAGGTGGATGATCCCACCCTTGGCACCTGTGTTGGTATTTGTACTGTTACATCCTATGAGACGAATGCTCTCATTAATAGTTGACTCTTGAAAGAAGTAGAACAAACTATCAGCTATATCTTGAGCTTTACCAGAAGAAGGAACTACATGGGTTGAATATTCATTTCCTGGCTCAGACACCAAAACATAGTGTTCCTCTCTAATGGAGTCTCCGTACCATTTGTTTCCTTTCTTCACCTTCACCAGTCTTGTCCTTTCTTCCGTCAAAAAATATAGCAGATATGACAGCAGGATTAGCTTTACTCTCCATCATCAAACTTTTTCTCATTTTCTCTCTTTCCCGTCGAATTTTGTTCTTGTCAATCAAAAGCGTACTATCTTCTTTAGTGATTGCTCCATAATCAACTAAAGCAGCTGAAGTCAAAGCAGCTGCTGCTCAATCTGAAATTCCAAATCTATCGGCTTCCATCGCTGCAGTAGGCAATGGAAGTCTCATTTGACCTTGTATAGCAACTGACTCATGTTCTGATTCACTCTGATGTGGGTCTAGTTCATATTGTGTGGAAGTACTCTCTACATCTGAAAAACACTCTATTTCGGTTAAAATATGAGTCCTTCATTTCTCTTCTTCTTTTAACCATTCCTTCTTCTGTCCGCAATTTCCTAGACCCTGTAAAAACAGAAGCTCTTCTTTTGGTACCTTCAGTTCTCTTCGACAGGTGCATCTTATGTGAACATCTTCGCAGCTCTCAGGACAGCCAAAGTTTTGATGGGAGATAAAAGGGCATTTACAGGCACTGATCTCGAATAATTCTTCCAAGGTGTTAAAATTTTCTATCATTTTGACACTACTTTTTGATCTACTAAGATCGTTTGCTTTGCCGATGAACCGCTTTAATTTGATATAAACTGATTTGTCAGCTATTGCAGGAATTGAAGCTTTTCTCCAAATACAGAGTATATCTTCAGTAATTTTGTTGAAAATATCAGAGTTATGTGAAGTCACTGAAGTGGCTTCTTTTAAAAGAACATGGTATTGGCCAACCTGTTTATTTGTTGGTAATGTTGTAAGAGGAAGCTCTTGTGCGGTTCCAAATATAAAATGTGGTTTTGGTTGACGCCTTGTAGCTCTAATGTTTGAAGCAGAAGCCATATTTGTTACTAATTATCAGAAATTACCAATTCCAAATCCAACAAAAACCTGAAAAATAAATAAAAAATTTCATTAAACATCTGAAACATTTATATGAGGTAGAAAATGTGAAATAAACAATTTTTGCTTCAGCAACCCTTTTTGTCAAAAGAATACTTTTCGAGTTATGAAGCGTATAATGACTGACTGGCGGCCATTTTTTTTGGGGGGGGGGGGCGAAATGGGATACTTAGGATGAATTGAAAATTTTTTAATTCTCATTCTTTTTCATCACCCTTCAATCCACCTTATTACCAGTGAAGCAATAGTTGAAAATTTTTTCACCCCACCCGAATATATATATATATATATACATTCAACTGCAAAGAACACGCAGTATAAATAACGTAAAGAACGACGCTTGTATAGGAGATATTCCGCGGAATATCTCCTATACAAGCGTCGTTCTTTACGATATATATATATATATATATATATATATATATATATATATATTGCGTAACAGGAGCTTCACCTCCTCTCACAATAAGTCCCTGAAATAAAATGCTGGGTTTCCCGCTCTTTCCTTCAGGCTTTGTAATACAGCCAGTTGGTACAGCCAGTCGTTTGGCTCAGATACGCAATATGTTGGTGTGTTATCCGTTCTTACCAACTCATTATAAACCTTAGCGGTCACCAACAACACCGCATCAATCGTCTAACTATAGGCTTTAGGAGCCATTCCCATCATCAGCACGAAACCGAGATGGGGGCTACACCAATCGACTAACTATAGACTTTAAGAGCCACGCCCATCTACAGCACGAAACCGATAAGGGGCTACATCATTTGTCTAAGTATAGGCTATAGTAGCCACACCCATCAACGGCACGAAACCGTGATGGGGACTACACCAATCATCTAAATATAGCGTTTAAGAGCCACACCCATCGGCAGTAACACAGTATTACAACACCGACTTACTTACCACCCAGATTTTACTTACCATCACCCATTAGACCAATATGGTCTCAAAAAAATATGTAGTGAACACCTCTTCTCTTTATTTCGTACTTGCATTTTTCATTATTTGATCTTTCTTCTAATTTACTCTTCACTCTCGTTTTCGCTGTCTTATACAAACGCGGGTAGAGGGCTTAAGCCTGGGTCGCCATTATTAAGATTTTGAACAGCGAATAGACCGAGGATAAATTACACACTATTATTAGTATTTACTGACTTTTATTTACGGTAAAACAGTTTGAACAAACGGAGTAAGGCGAATGCGGACCCATCATTAACATTTTATCGTGGAGAGAGAGACACAATTAACTATTTTAAATTCACAATAACATTCTAATAACGAAAACCACCTTACTATGACACACCCATTCCAAGGACTCACTTGGAGCGTCCTTCCTTCTCTTGGCCCATTTCAGGTGTTGCCAACTACTGTTTTATATTAATTTCAAACAAAACCTTATTAATTATTTTCGTACAATCATTAATTTTTTATTAAACATTATCTTCTTTATTAAAGAAAACATTAAATTCTTATTAAACATTATTCTCTTCTTTATTAAAAAATATCAATACACGACACTCGTATCACCCCCTTGAAAATAAGTTTTTACTAGGAAAACATATATTTCATTTATTTTCTTTTAACAAATTTATTTATTTATTTATTCAACAAATTTATTTATTTATTTTTTCAACTTTAACAATTTCAAAGTTAGAAGACAAGAAATAATTTCAATGACAAATTCTACACATTAGATATTTTGTATCATTTTATAAAAATTGAAAGAAAAATTTCTAATGTACACAACATTTGCATAAAATAGCACTTCACACTAATAATCAAATGTACAACCTGTAATAAAGTTGTTACGTGAAAAATGAAGGATAAATTTCTCAAAACTGGTTGCAACAAATTTCAAGTTCACAAGCTAGTAGTAGTACCTTTGAGCAAATAAAATAGGTCTAAATTGTTTCCATACCTTTGTGATGTGGTGAGCCAACAACTATTCTACTTGTTTCATCTATTAATTGTTCACTCAGACACTAAACTAGTAAATAAAGTTAAAAGGGATTGTATCAATTATGAATTATTAGAAATGGTTACAAGACTGCAAATAGAGAGTAATTTTAATTCTCATGAGTATGTTTTCTAAAAAGTTCGAATGTCGTCTAAACAAATTGTCTCATTTTCAGCCTACAAATGAGAAATAACTTTGTTTTGGGTATTATTTTATAACTAATGTAGCTTTGATGTGTATGTGTCGTGTATCGTTGTGTGGAGTGTTTTATATGATGTAAAACCTCCATGATGTGTTTTATGTGAGTTCTGTGAATATAAAAGTAATAAAGCTATAACAGTTTATTCGTGCAAAGAAGTATAACTGTATGCTTGAGTTTGTAAAGATTGATGATTGGGTCAATTTGCTACAAGCATCTGCGTATGCATATTTTGTAAATGCTATGATTGACTGATACGAATGAAAAGTGAAAGAATGGGTTATTACGAGAAAATAGGAAGTTGCAACAGACGTTAAATTACATGTACAGAGAGAAACTCAGATAAAAATGGAGTAGCCTCAAGAACCAGTATTGTTTTAGTTGGATAAATTAAAAACTATTTTATATGGGAGACGCATTTATTATAAGAATTATAAGGAATTGTGAACACCCATCAATTTAGAGAAGTGTTAATTAAAGTAATGTGAATTAATAAGTTAATCTGTAGATAATAAAAATGTTACCCTCCCCCCACAAAATCCTATATACAGTTTTCTTTAATTGTGTATATAAAGAATTGGGTTTTAGCAGAGACGTGTTTATTTGATGCTGTTTAATTTATTGTTAATTATTACTGATGATATACAGGGGTTGGACAAAATAATATGAACACCTTGATAAATGGCGGTTTTTATTCTTAATATGGAGTTGGTCCTCCTTTAACGGCAATTATAGCTGCAATGCGTCGGGGAATTGATTCATACAGCTTTTGGACAGTGGCTAGAGGAATCCTGAGCCATTCTTCGAGCAAACTCTGCTCCAGTTCCTCCAAAGACGCCGGCGGTGGGAATCGGCTTCTGACCTGCTGCTCCAACTGACACCACAGATGCTCGATAATGTTAAGATCCGGGGTTGTGGAGGCCAATCCAAACGTTCTACTTCACTAACATGCTCTTCAAACCAGTTTTTAACGACCCCAGCGTGTGGATTGGTGCATTATCATCCTGGAAGACGGCGCCGCCATTGGGAAACAGCGTTTGGACCATGGGATGGACCTGGTCAGCCAATATTGACAGGTAGACCTGGGCTTTAACCCTACCATGCAGTACTACAGCTGGGCCAAGAGTATTCCACGATATTGCTGCCCAAACCATCACAGATCCGCCTCCATGCTTAACGGTTGGGGTCAGGCAGTCGGGGTCATAAGCATCTTTAGGCTGTCTCCAGACGTAAACTCGACCGGAACATGGAAATAGCGTAAAGGAGGATTCGTCGGAGTAGACTACATTCTTCCACCGGTCCATTGACCAATTCTTATGGTCATTACACCATTTTCTGCGCCGCTCAATGTTGATGTGCGAAAGGAAGGGTTTGGCAATTGCAGCCCTCCCATAGTATCCAGCTCCATGGAGCTCGCGACTTACAGTTCTGGTCGATACCGGGCTTGCAAGATGCTGGTTAAGCTCTGCAGTCACTTTTGGAGCTGTGGTCTTATGGTTCTTTGTCACAATGCGCTTTAGCACCCGGCGGTCTCGATCACACAGCTTCTTCTTGCGTCCACTATTGCATTTGTCGGTGCTTGTCTTTCCATGGTTTTGTTATGCAGACATGATCATAGAGACAGTTCCTCTGGATACATTGAACATCTGAGCGGTTTTCGTCACCGATGCACCAGCCATCCGCGCTCCGACAATTTGCCCTCTTTGGAAGTCTGACAGGTCTTTCATAACTGCTAATTCATAATTCACTCAGATCTGTAAAAACAACGTGAGGGTTATAACATGACGTATATACTCTCTGTTACGCATTTAAATAGGTTTGCCAGTCATTTGACCGTTTACTTTGTGTCTGAGCAGTCCGTAAAGATAACCGGTGAAATCGGCGGGTGTTCATATTATTTTCTCTAACCCCTGTATATGTTACGGCCTTTATGTGAAATCGGCCTTTTTGCAAAAGGATTAAGTCGTGATATTTTCGTTAAACAACGAAAATATCATGATTTTCATGTATATATGAAATGGTGGAGAGTTACAAGAAAGACGGCGTGCCACAACAGGATTACATGTACGTCTAGGTGGCGTCGTTAGAATTCATCCAGACGTAGACCGTTTACTAAGAGAAGAATTTGAGCAGAAACAATTTAAAATTTCTTCAAATGAAATAAAATATTACTGCTGAGCAAAAAAGTCCTTTCCCTAAAAAAAAATTATATCACAACTGACGGTCTGCTCTGTTGTGGGTATGTTTAAAAATATTGGCCCCGACCTGCCGGTTGTTTTGTAGTTAATAAAGGCCTAACTGTGCCTGTGTTACACGCAATTTTGAAATTAAATTTATCACAAGGCTTAGTGAGTTAGACAATAAGGTAATAGAGCCTTGGTTAGTGAACTGATCTCCGATATATTTTATAGATCTCAAATCTGGAAGCATTGACGTAGCCAACTGTACAGTATATTCGTTATTCATAGCTAATCACTGGCCTACACATGTGATTATTAAAGAGTTGTACCGTACTTTTGATGGTAAAAACACGGCAATGATAAATTACTATCACATCTGACGATGTTAATCATCCCGTGCGCGAAAAGTACGATAATTAAAAGGTATGCATGTTATTTTGTTTATTCATTAAATATAATTTTGTATTACAATCTATTTTATACCAGTAGTAAGTGAGCGCAATATTTTCTATGCATTGTTCAAGAGATATCATCGGATTTTCAGCTGGAAAATATTGAAGTATCCCCTAAAACTGAAATCTAGCTTACTATAAGATTACATTACTATTTTTTATAATCTATTTTATTCGTATGTTACTGCAAAATTTGTTTTTGAATAATTCGCGGAAGATGTCAAATTTACTTTCAAAATAACTGCTCAAGTGAAAAATTATCACTTAAATATTTCAAACAGATTATTATAATTAATCTGAAACATCATTAAGTAACATTATTTATAGAAAATATAACTATTTATTCAACATAATACGAAACTACATTTTTCAATTTTTTCTTGCAAGTGTCATGATGGGAGAATAACCAAAATGTTTATTTTATAAATTGCAGGTATGTTTTTCTGACGAATCAATGATTCAAATTCTGAATGATCGCCGTAAATTTGTTAGCAGAACGCATGAAGAGAAAGAATTGCCATAGTGCTTAAAGGAATCTGTGGCCGAGAGATGAATATTGGATTGTGGAGCAATGGAGACAGGTGAAATAGCAGTTTAAGTGATTTATTTTTTAATCTAATTTCAATACGACGCGTAAAAATCGAAATGGATGTATTTTTGAAGAAAGTTTTCATACTCTTGAATAATAATATAAATTGGGTTGTAAATTCTCCTTTTTTTTACAATATTTTAAGCGAATATACAAGCTTATGTAATTTTCCGTGTTAGTCGAATTTTTATTTGAAAAATAGAAGTAACCCCTAAACTGATATTTAATTTTATTTAAAAACTAATGTAATATTTTTTTATACTCTTAATTTTATGATATTAATAAAAAATTGCAAAAAAATTTTGTTTTTTATTTAAATTTTATATACCATGCTTCAGTTTTTGTTTGAAAGAGCGGATAGCACGCCAATACAATACAACGTTACACTCATAGGCGTATTTATTGCCTTATGGGAAAATTAATAGCTCGTTTATTGTCTGTTGTATTTTTGGCGATAGCGCATAAGTTGGCCATAAATTATTTTTGAAAAAATACATGGCCATAAATTATAAATAGATAAAG
The DNA here is from genome assembly GCA_023014485.1 of Bathynomus jamesi. NCBI lineage: Eukaryota > Metazoa > Arthropoda > Malacostraca > Isopoda > Cirolanidae > Bathynomus > Bathynomus jamesi. Next base: position 534,094 of record JAJOZX010000864.1, read on the forward strand.
TTAAATGATGCACCTAATGCAAAACCACAAAATATTTGGTAATGTCGTGTTTTACGTTCTTGTAAACTCAAAAATATCGTCTAGTGGAACGTCTATTGTTTTAATGACCTAATGAAATAATTTTGGCAACCCTAGTGTTATGAAAAGAATTTGTTAATTCTTTAGGTTGACTGAATGACCGGTTATATTAATTGAATGCCCAGTTAGGTCAACTGTATGACTTTGACAATTGGTTAGGTTAAGTTAGGTTAAGTTAGGTTAAGTCATCAAGGGCGTATAGTTGAGTAACCGTGCATTCAATTGGTTAGGTCAACAACTTGCCCAAAAATTACTAAATTTAAACAACTGTAAACTGATTTACCCTGTTTAATAGATGTTCGTTGTTTTTCTGCGTCAATAAAGGATTTTGTTAATTTTTTGAGATTACGAACGTAAAACACGACATTACCCAATATTTGGTGACTTCATACCCCTTTAGTGATCTAAAATTTTCTAAGCAATGCTTAGAGGCGAGCAATAAAGCAAATAAAATGTTAGGTATTATTAAGAGGAATTGTTCTTTTTCGAAAGCTGTCACAAACAAACAAGAAATTAGTGTTAACTAATTTACGGCCGAGTATTTTTTCAAGACTAATTTACGGCCAACTTAAGACTATCGAAGTATTTTTTGAGATCATATTGGTCTAATGGGTGGTGGTAAGTAAAACGTGGGTGGTCAGTAAGTCGGTTTTGAAATACTGTGTTACTGCCGAGGGTGTGGCTCTTAAACGCTATACTTAGGTGATAGTTTTAGTCCCCATCACGGTTTCGTGCTGTTGATGGGTGGAGCTCTTACAGCCTATACTTAGACAATTGGTGTAGCCCCCATCTCGATTTCGTGCTGCTGATGGAAGAGGCTCCTAAAGGCTATACTTAGATGATTGATGCGGTATTGTTGTTGATCGTTAAAGTTCATAATAAGCTGGTAAGAATGGATAATACGCTATCATATTGTGTATCTAAAACAAATTACTGGCTGTGCAAACTGGCTGTATTAAAAAGTCTGATGGAAGGAGCGGGAAACCCAGCATTTTACTTAAAGAACTTATTGTGAGAGGAGGTATCGCTCCTGTTACGCAATATACCTTTCCTTTCAACCTTTCAAACGTTCCTCGCGATGATTCTTCATTTCACGAAGGTCAAGCTTGTAGCCCACTATTATATATATATATATATATATATATATATATATGTTACAGTCAAAGTGTGTAACCAGCCATTTCGCGTAATGGCTGAAATTCCAGTTTGGTCATTTCGTACAAGATCATTTGCCCGGTTAGGTTAACTGTATTTCCGGTTAGGTCAACTGTATGCCCTTGACAATTGGTTAAGTTGTGTTATTTTCGTTAGTTTTAACCGGGCAAATGATCTTGTAAGTTGTTATTTCGTTAGTTTTAACGAAAATAACACGACTTAACTTAACCAATTGTCAAGGGTATACAGTTAACCTAACCGGGCCTTCAATGGCGGACATCGGAATAACATTGAAGGCCCTGTTAGTATTTGAAAACCTCTGTATTGAAAATTCAAATTCAAATGTGTTCAAATGTTCAAATGTGTTCAAATGTATATTTGAAGAGTGTTTCTCATTTATTTGAACAGATCTGTGGATGTATGTATGTTTTAACAGATTTAGTTAGTTAAATAAAGTTTTCCAATTTTACTGTGATATTTGTTATTTCTATGAATTCATGACAAAAGTAATTTTAGCCATTTCACGAAATGACCAAGGTGGAATTTCAGCCATTTCGAGTAATGGCTGAAGATTTTAGTCATTTTGCGAAATGACCAAGTGAAACAGCCATTTCGCGAAATGACTAAAAGTTTCAGCCATTACGCGCAATGGCTGGTTACACACTTTGACTGTAGCATGTATATATATATATATATATATATATATATGTCTAAACTAATACGAATGGCTGTGCCTACTCTCTGTGCCCTGAAGGAATGGCTGTATTTAAAAGCCTGTTAGCCGTTCACGCCGTACGAATGGCTGTGCCGACTGGCTGTGTCCCGAGGGCCTGGCTGGGTATCTAAGCCAACTGACTGTGATCCAAAGCCATTCAGGATGGCTTGGAAAGACTTAATTATGCTGCAAGATACTCCAGCGGATGGTTCTTCCTATCCTCCTTTTCCTTGATAAATACTTGTTTTATTTTCCTTTTTTAAACACATACATAAATACACTCACATGTTATGTTAGGTTACCCCACTACCCCCTTGGAGGGTCTAACCCCCGATCCCCAGTCATGCATACCCTCCTTCCTCTTCTTGCAAAAACCCCTCTCCCTCTTGCTGCATGGCAATGTTGCAGTGTTGCATGACACTCTTTCTGTGTTGCGGGGTACTGATGCAATGTTGCAATTCAAAATTGATCATGTTGCATGCAGTCGCACTCTCCATTTTTGCAGACATACTATTATCACCATTCCTCTATTCCTCCCATACCCTCACTTCAGGGTACGAGCATCTCGCAGCAGCATTGCCAAGCAAATATGGGATCAAAGTAATGACGAGGCTTTCGTACTTGGTTCATCACTGAAAGTACCATTGCTCTTTGTTGACTAGTTTAAATAATATCCATATCCTTATTTAATTTATTGCAATGTTAGTTGGGGTGTATTGCAGGCACCCCAATTATTCAGGCATACTATATATATATATATATATATATAATATATATAATATTAGTGGTGGACCGGATGTCAGTTTTTCAACATCTACGGATGTGGATGCGGATTTTTAATTTCAATATCCGCGGATGCGGATATTTTGTTAATCTATCAATATAATATAGAATTATGAATATATGACATAATTTTTCAAATTTCGTGATATTACTATTATGGCAGGCAATGCATAAGAATTAAAATTAATATTAATGTTTTCATTATGATAAAAATAATAACTTTCTCAAAAGTTTCAGCCACAGAAAATTCAATTAAACAAGTTTCATTCAATTTTCAATTGCTAATTTTAGAAACTGTGCAAATTTTGCAAAGTGTTTGCTATAGAAAATTAGCATTTTTATTCTTATACGAACAATTTCATTCTGAAAAGTTACTCTGTTGCTGTGAAAAAAAAAAATCAGTGGAGTACGCACAGCGGCACAGGCAGTGTTTGTTTATTTAATGGTATTTATATTTTGAGGTTTATGTATTTGTTTGTTCATTAATAATTAATACTTTACATGAAATGTGCATGACTGGGCCTTATAAGTTACTTTATAAGCTAACTTAATTGTAAAGTGCATAATTTATTAGAGGTAATATCCACATAACATCCGCAGTCAGAAGTGCAGATGCGGATGTTAAAAATGATGCTGATGTGGATGCAGATATCCGGTCCACCACTAATATATATATATATATATATATATATATATACACACACACACAAGGAGTATATATATATATATATATATATATATGTATATATATATATATATTATATATATTCTATCGTTTAGAGTGTAGACGATGAAATTCTATAATTCCCAAGCTTACAGCGTTATTTTAAAATGTCATAGACTAGTGTTACTTTATAGCAAGGGTTTCCAATCGACGAACTGAAATCCGGATCTGTACCAATTCGAATAAGCCCACAGACTGATTACACTAGCCAACAAGTGCTTTTCTTCAGCTATAATTATTGATGGGCTGAATAGCTATTGGGACGCTAATTCCAAATCTGTTTTCGGTTTTCGTCTAGCACGTCTAATTTTCGAGATGAGTCCGATCATAACTTAATATATATAACAAATATAATATATACAGTATATAATGTAATACTGTATATAATATATATAATATGCATATAACTATATATAATATAATATATAATACTGTATATACACAATATATAATATGCATATAACTATATATAATACAGGGTGTCCCATAAGTCCGGCATCATAGGAAAAATAATAAGAAAAGGCAAAACAAAAGCTTTTATTTACAGAACGTGCTCAATATGTCCTCCATTTTTTCAATACACAAATTCAGACGTGATACCCAGTCAGCAAGCACACGGTGAATGAAGTCAGGAGTAATGGTGTTACATGCCCCAATAATGCGCTGCCGCAAATGTTCAACACTCCTAATTTTCTCTGCGTATACCAGCGCTTTCAAGTGGCCCCAGAGATAAAAATCTAGTGGCATGAGATCCGGGCATCTAGCTGCCCATTCCACAGACCCTCGACGTCTTATCCAATGACCAGGGAATTGTTGGTACAGGTATTCCCTTACTTGGGTGCTGTAATGTGCAGGAGCGCCGTCTTGCCGGAACCATGTTGGGAAATTTCCTTCTTCGTTCAAGACACTGGGAAATGCTTCTTCCTTGAGCATACTTATGTAGGTGCCTCCAGTGACATGTTAATCGAAAAAGAGGGGGCCTATGATACGATCCATCCAAATGCCACACCATACCATCACCCGAAATGCACCTTGTTCCTTTGAAGAGGTACACCAATGAGGGTTGTTTTGAGACCAGTAGCGGGTGTTCTGTCGATTTACCTCACCATTTCCATAAAAAACAGCCTCGTCACTGAAAAGAATGGTGGACGGGAAATTGGCATCCAGAGCACATTGTACCGTAGCCCATTCACAAAATTCCATCCGCCGTTCGGGATCACCTTCGCTTAATTTCTGTAGGATCTGAAGTTTATATGGATGCCATTTGTGAGCCTGAAGAATGCGATGGATGCTACTTTTCGACACTCCTGTCTCGGCGGACAATCGCCGAAGAGACTTATTGGGACTTCTGTTAAAATCAGCCAGGATAGCAGTCGCTGTATCATCGTCAGTGGACCTCCTTGAAGGTCCACTGCGTGGTTTATCTTCTATGGATCCTGTTTCCTTAAACTTTGCAACAAGTCTGCTAACACAACTCTGTGTTATTGGCTCGCGGTCTGGATGCAGTCTGTTAAATTCAGCAGCGGCCTCTCTTTGACTCTGATTTCCTATGAGTAGAATTATCTGGATTCGTTCTTCCTTGCTCACAGACATTATGGCCTGTAGAAAGAGAAAAATATGAATTAATGTGTGTAGAAATAGAAAATTATGAATTTCTCCTATGATGCCGGACTTATGGGACACCCTGTATAATATATAATACTAAATACACAATATATAATATGCGTCCTTTATGCATGTAGCGGAGTACTTTGTCGTTGCAGCTGAGGTGTAGGTTTTTGCTTTACCGTTTCTGTACCCTTATGTATGGCATTTTGTCGTTTCAACTTAGGCTTTCCGCAGGTTGTCTCGTGGTATTTTGGGTGAGAGCAGTTGCTGGCCACAAATTTGCAGACTTTGCACATGTACACCCTTTTATTCTTTGGCGTAACAGTCACATGTCTAGTTGTGTGTTGTGTTTTGTTTTGTGTCGCCCACTTACACATTTTATTTTCTGAGGTGGTTTACATCAACCCACTCATCGACCATCATGCCTCGAAAGTGTAAAAATCACCCCGACAATTTCTGTTACGTGTGCGGCACGTTCGCGACTAAATTACAACGGCGTACAATCACGCTGGATCTTCGGAAAACTTACCGCTTATACTTCGGCTGTCCACTAGACGACCAACATAAGGCGTGGGCGCCACATGTTATCTGTACCGCTTGTTTGAATGGATTACGTGACTGGTTGAACCAAAGGAAAAAGTCGATGCCGTTCGCTATACCCATGATATGGAGGGAGCCGAGAGACCATCATGGCGATTTTTACTTTTGCAATGTTAACATAACGGAATTCTTGAAGAACAAGCATAACATCGTTTATCCAACATAAGGCGTGGGCGCCACATGTTATCTGTACTGCTTGTTTGAATGGATTACGTGACTGGTTGAACCAAAGGAAAAAGTCGATGCCGTTCGCTATACCCATGATATGGAGGGAGCCGAGAGACCATCATGGCGATTTTTACTTTTGCAATGTTAACATAACGGAATTCTTGAAGAACAAGCATAACGTTCGCGACTAAATTACAACGGCGTACAATCACGCTGGATCTTCGGAAAACTTACCGCTTATACTTCGGCTGTCCACTAGACGACCAACATAAGGCGTGGGCGCCACATGTTATCTGTACTGCTTGTTTGAATGGATTACCTGACTGGTTGAACCAAAGGAAAAAGTCGATGCCGTTCGCTATACCCATGATATGGAGGGAGCCGAGAGACCATCATGGCGATTTTTACTTTAGCAATGTTAACACAACGGAATTCTTGAAGAACAAGCATAACATCGTTTATCCACCGTAGACTCCGCGATCAGACCAATCCCTCACAATGATACGATGCCGATTCCGGTACCTCCACAGCATGGACTCGATTCTTTAGAAGACGAAAAGGAATCCGACGAAGGGGCAATTGGCGGAGATGCGAGCCCTTCAGCCCATCTTAACTACACACTTAACGAAGAGCAATCGGAACCGGAGAGGCTTACCCAAAACGAGTTGAATGGCCTCATTAGAGACCTAGCCCTCTCCAAAGAGAAATCAGAACTTCTCTCCTAGAGACTCAAGCAGAAACACTTACTTGAAAAGAACGTCCGAGTGTGTCACTATCGAAAACGAAACCATGATTTGGCGATATTCTTTACAGTAGACGGTCCGCTCTGCTATTGCCATGATATCAATGTTCTTTTCGAGAACTTGTCACAGGTACACATACCATCTGCATGGCGCCTCTTTATTGATTCCTCACAGCGAAGCTTGAAAGCGGTTCTCCTGCATAACGGGAACTTAAAGCCGTCCATCCCGATCGCCCATTCCGTTCATCTAAAGGAGACGTACGATAACATGAATATACTACTCGAAGCAATCCAATACAGCACTCATCACTGGAATATCTATAATAATTTCAAAATCATTGGTATGTTAATGGGCATGCAAGGATGGTTCACGAAATACTGTTGTTTCCTATGCCTACGGGACAGCCCTGCTACTGCGGATCATTACATCAGACGTGACTGGCATCAAAGAACTTTAGTTCATCCAAAAAAAGATTTTCTGCCACCTCTTCATTAATCAAGCTCGGCTTAATGAAAAATTTTGTGAAAGGGATGAGTAAGGTGAATTCGAGAGGGTTTCAATACCTTGTTGAGAAATTCGCAAACATCAGTGCCAAGAAATTGAATGAGGGAATCTTTGCAGGATGAAGGCTTTCAAGAAAGCCTCAATGCCTTAGAACTAAAAGTATGGCAGGCTTTCAAATGGTTTTGTGGAAACTTCTTGGGTAACCACAAGTTTCCTGCATACATAGATAGAGTTCAGAAACTGCTCGATGCATATCAAGAAATGGACTGTCGCATGTCCTTGAAAACACATTTTTTTACATTCGCATCTAGATTCCTTTCCCGAAAACCTTGGCACGGTGAGTAACGAACAGGGGGAACGCTTCCATCAAGATATCCATTCAATGGAAAATCTCTTCCAAGATTTCTGGAACGAAAGTGTGCTGGCAGACTAATGTTGGATGTTGTACCGCGAAGATCTGGACTCGGCAACGTTTTTAGGTTGGTGTAAATTTCTTTTTATGAATAAAGTTTACTTTTACGATAAATTGTTATCATATTTCGATAACTAGATGTGCTAGAGGAAAACCGAAAACAGATTTGGGATCAGCCTACAAAACTGATAGTAGAAAAGTGTATACATCTTTGATGAGAGAAAAAAATTTGATTTTGTCGACCAGTGTTATAGTATTTACTCTAAAATTAAATTAAATTTTCGTTCGAGAGAATAAAAATGCTGATTTTCAGTAGATTTCCAACAAGTAATGTCGATCACATTACGGAAATATTTTGCAGAATCCCGTGGATAGCGGATCTTCAATGATATATATATATATATATATATGTATATGATATATATATAATCATGCAAACTCACAAGTAAAAAGAAAAAAATATTCCAATGCCTTTCGTGTATTCAGCAGTATACCTCGGCAGGGTGTACTGCTCAATACACGAAACGCCTTTGAATATTTTTTTTTTTCCTTGTGGGTTTGCATTATTTATTTATTTATTTATTTCACGTGTTTAATTGTGAAATTCATCCCATGTGTATATATATATATATATATATATATATATATATATATATTTATATATGTGTGTGTGTGTGTGTGTGTGTGTTCGAAAGAGAAAGATATTTTTCTTGAAAGCGTATTATCATAGTATATGATCGAAAAATATTTGAGTGCATATGCAACTGCAATGTTGATAAATTTTGCAAGGTGTCAACCCCCTCACCCTTGATGCAAGGTGCCAACCCCAACTGCCACAAGCTGGGGGAGTCCACCTAACCTAAGAGAGAGAGAGAGAGAGAGAGAGAGAGAGAGAGAGAGCCATCCTTCGCCTGTCACCGCTAGACGCATAATAAAGTTCTTGATAGCATCAGCTCGCTTAGAAAGTCTTAATCACCCAGTTGGCTTTGAAGGCTTAATCTGGCTTAGTAGGCGTAAATGGCTTCTTTAGGGGTATATATATATATATATATATATATATATATATATATATATATATTAACATTTGAGTTGCCAGATTGTGCCATTTATTTAATTCATGGGGATGTTACTGACAGCATCAGATGGCATAGAAATCCGCCAGTTGTCTTAAGCAGCGAGTTGGTTTAGAAGGCGTAACCAGCCATTTAGTATAGTGTATATATATATATATTATATATATATTTGTTGAAGCAAACGTGCATTGTTTCTATATATTCCCATCACCCCAGTTATTCTTAATATCGTTTATTTATATATATATATATATATATATATATATATATATATATATATATACCCACACCTAGGAAAGCATTTATTGGATAATAAAACACAACTACCTCATTCTGTTTATTTAGACTAATTATTGAATTAATTTCATGAAATATATAGAAAATAAATATACAATCAAAAAAGCTCAAAATAATTCTATACACACTTTAAACGATATATATAAATATATACATTCTTCAATAATAATATCAGTACAGGAGAAATCTATATACACATTTATATTAAATAATACAATGTTAACAAATATATAGAAAATAAATATACGTCAAAATAATAAATAAACATCAAAATAATAATAGCACAGGAGAAATCTATGTACACATTATGTTCCACTGCACTTAACTAAAAACTAAACTAGCACGTGATCGAGTCCACATTTACATCATTGTTGCTTTGCACTATGCAATAAATGCGATTTAACATTATTTCATCGCTCATGTTATAGGGATGCCTATACTCGATGTAAAGGGCCTTCAATTCGTTCAAGACCATTTTAGTGCCCACTTTACATTCGGTTGGCAAGTTATCATTCTCTTTAAACACTGACAAAATACAATCAAAAGAACGCACAAAGAGGGCGTCGTTAGCCACATCATTATTAAATTAAAGTTTATAAACACTCCTTACCAATCAAGGGTTTATTATTACCGATCAGAGCTTTTCAGCCGTGAACTCTTCTTCACACTGCATATCGGCAGTTGAAATAATCTTCTAAATCGTAGCGACAACTGCTTATTATATAAAGAAATAGTTCTTCAGGGTGCACGGTGTAGGTGAGCTCAGCCCTGTACCGCTCACCCCTTTGTACCAAAGTTCATGATATTTCGAAGTGTCTAAACCTTTTAAATAAGCATCCAGTTCTAGACCATTCTCGCCATGTTCAATCCTACACTTGGTAAGCCCTTCAAGCAGAGAGGTGTATGCTTATTCAAGAACCGTATCAAAACAAATCATATTCGTAACACAGTGCATCTAATGTAAGCTTTAGCTTGCAAAAACCAACGATTTCAAACATTCTGTCGAGGATGAAACGGTTTCGCGAGTGGACAAGAACGTTATCAGATGCATTTTTCCACATCAGTGGTATATTAATGCATGGCTGATCGCTATTTATACACAACGTACAATCATTGGCATATAAGGGGGTATCACTAATCTGTTCTCTTCTTGTACCTACACCTGCAGGTATTTTATAACGATCCTCGCTCCACTTCTCAACTATCACGAAGACTCTATTCATCTCCTCAACACTTAAATAAACAACATTCCGTTTACCAGAGTTTGTTTGTCTACAAGTCGTTTCAAGTACATAGTTAACAGCACCGGTTTTACGCCTGAACACACGCAATGACTTCGACACGGATACACCGTATACGGCATTGAGAATGCTGCTCAAAGGAAGCTCCATCGTATTCTATTTTTAGGAGTGCACGTCCAGTCGGTTGAAGCTCTGAGATAACTATGAGCAGCCGGTGCGCGGTTTGGGTCGGTGACAGGTATGGGAAAAGTCACATGAGTGAGTCATACCAAGCGTCAATGTTTCGTGTACGGGTTTGTCCAACATAAAAGTGTCATATGAATACTTGTACCCCATTATACTGGGCAATCGTTTAGAGAATTTTTCCATCTGCGACACACGAAGTAATGTCGGCTTTAATGTTTTATCATTCCCACTCCCACTCCCATTTTTGTTCAGGGGAATTTTCACGAACTAAACACATTTTATTATCACTCCGGCGCACTATTTGAGAGAAACATTTGTCCATATTTATTCTTTTTGCTTATGAAGCGATACTCGTCTTTAAATTCTATTAAAAATTCACACAGGCCTTTAGCCATAATCTCACTGCAAACCTCGTCATGATATATATGAATGTAGTGGTAAAAATATTTCAGATTGTCCATTGTAACAAGAATTACATTCTTAGCCGCAGGGTACGAGTACTCAGTACGATGCAGCATGATATAATACCGCTTGTCACATCACTCATCAAAAAGACTCACTGACCATAACCGTTGCTTCTCTTCTGCACGTGTTGTTTCTTTCATTTCACGGTATATGTAAGTTTTTACGCAGTTTAGTCCTACAACATAGTCAATTACATCGTTCGTGCAACGAAATCCTGCATTGCTCTCGCCAGAATAGCCGTAGAGTATTTGAACCTCTTGTTCCTCAAGCTTCGCACGGTTCAATGTAGCCTTAAAAGTATCAAAGGAGGGAGGGCATGGGAGTTTTTCAGTATCAACCTCATCTATAGACTTTACCTAATACCAATTCGTAAGTGCCGAGCACGCAATATCAAAGGTAGCCTTCACTATTTTTCTTAAACATAAGAATTCTTCAAATACACGTCTGAGACCCAGCACTTTCAGCGGTCAACTAGGCATGCAGGGGTAGAGATTGCCTAGGTAGTAGCAGGAGTCTCGTGACTTTTCATCGGTCATACAGGGCGCGGAGCTTAGGACTTTTCCTGTACACACACACACACACACACACACACACACACACACACACACACACAAAAGGAGAAAATGGAACGCTAATTGAAGCACAATTTATTTAATAAATATAACTTATCATCGATTTATTCAAGGTATATATATTCAAATATGTGTAATAAATAAAATAAACAAATAAATAGACACAAATAAACAAATACACAAATAAATAGACACGAATAAACAAATACACAAATACACAAATAAACAAATAAATAGACACACACACACACACATATATATATATATATATATATATATATATATATATATATATATATATATATATATATATATTAGTGTGTGTCAATTTTGGAGGTGAAATGACTAAATTGAAAATCATGTGATTTGGTAGCAATTTAATGTAATCATTTTGCATACAAAATAATATCCTTGCTTCAAAAACAATAAGAAATAACTCCTACCTACATCAATTTTAATTAAAAATTCAATTTTTCCGTAAATTCGTAACAAAATAACAAATGTGCGCAAGCATCCTATCAACATTTAAAGTGGCAATAAGATATAATTCAGAGTCTTTATTTGAAAGTAACCAATGCAGTCATGTCCTTTTTGCTGCGGTTCCTTGACATCAGCATTCGGCTTGCTACTTGCGCTTTGATGTAGCCTTCTCGCCTCTCGTGATTGTAAACTTGACTAGCTGCTTCTGTGACCATTTTCACACATCTCTCCACACTCTGAGTGTGAGAAGGCCACTTTGGCACTTGCACTGAGGCCTCTTTAAGTTGTGTTAAATCTTTGTTTGTTATACATGTTGTCAGTGGTGGCTCCAAAACTTCCGAACTCAAGTTAACTAATTCTGACAATTTCGTGGCATTGACGTTTATTGGAGGTACCTTCCTTGTCTGAACAGAGCAGTCTCCCAGCTGGTCATCATCTAGTGATGTTCCTCTAAGCTTTAGAATGATTTCCACAGCCTCAGTTCGCTCTTTGGTACATTGGCTGCAGAGTATTGCTTGCAAAACTGCATCTGGCCTAGCATACCAAGCGGACCTTCTCACCACAGGTAACACGATGTCCACCACTACTTTCCTTTGGGTTCTCAGTAGCTGTAATTGAAACAAGATGTGGTTGGGCCCCTCCATCCACATTGGATTAAGTTTTACATTGAACCAGTGAGGAAGATAAAACCCAATAATAAATTCAACAATCAACATCAAATTATGTAGCATTTTGCCCTTCAGTGCATGTTTGGAAACCCAAATCCTGCAGAAACGAATCGCTGTAGTTAACCAACGACTGTGACTTACGGGTCCAATCTCCAAGAGAGCCAGATTTTGAGGCAACTCTCCTGATCTGATTGCTTGAACAATACGATAAGCGTAAGCTTGATCCGTGCTGAGGTCTTTGATAACTTCTTCAGAAAACACTGGAAGGGGAGGGCCTACTTCGACCTTTGGAAATTTTGTATTTATTTCTAATTCCGTTGCTTCATCTAGCATGTTGCCAAGGTGGCCTGACCACTTGTCGTTGCTCTTTGTAGGACCATCAAGTTCCTGGATGAGACGACGAAGAGGTAGTTCCCCTGTGTGCAAATCACATACAATCCAAACAAGCCTTCTTCCAAGTTTTTTCTCTAAATGCGTCATAACACCGCCCTGCCATCCAGTGTTCACCGCAGTTGAGTCTCCACCAACGGCCTGCAGTGAACTGTCAAGTCTTCTTTCTTGAAGCCAACATATTATTTGATCAGTAATTGCCCCTGCATGTTTCTTGCCTTCTACTTCTGCTTCAGGAACAAAGTGAAACAAATAGCGGCCACCAGGTTCGGAACACACAGAGTAGTGTTCATCTTTGATGAGACCGGGAAACTTTCTGTTCATTCCCTCTACCTCTAGGAGAACTTTTGTGTCATCTCTTCTTCCATCAAACAAAAGGCAAGAGAGACCTTCCTCCTTCAAATCTTTTTCATGTTGATCAGATATTTCCTTCATTATTTTTTCTTGTGCTCTTCTTATCTTATTATGATCTATCACTAAGGATGTATCCTCTCGGCTGATGAGGCCTGCATCTATCCAAGCGGCAGTGGCAATGTCTGCAGTCTCTCGTAGCCCCGTATGGTGGCGAATACTGGCAAGGGCAATGTTTGAGATGTCTTTAGTGTTGCATTTCATTCTCTTCGGCAAAGGTTCAGATGGCATTTTGGAGCTATCATCTGATGTTGCTTCTTTCTGTTCACCTGAAGAGCTTTCAAAGAAGTGAGAAACCTCTTGATAGAGCTCTTCATCTCTTTGGGTGGCTTCTTCACTCTTCTTTTTCTTCCTTTCTTCCCTCTCTCGGATTTTCTCTTTTTTCTTAGCAATAACAATCTGTTTTTTGGTTTCTGAATAATCTGCCGAACCAATCTGCATACTTCCTTGGCCTCCTGCCTTTATTCTCTGCGCCTTTATGAAAGCCAGCTCCAAAACAGGGATCTTCTTCTCACGAGGACAGCGGCAATCAATGTGAGGGTGAGGTTCTCTTCTGCATGAGGGAGAACAATTGGCTTCAGAACACAACTCTATGGGACACTGGCAGTTAAAAATGTCAAGAAGAGTATCAAGTGTGTGCAGAAATTTATTTTTCTTTGCTAGTTTTCCTGTACCATGTGATGTCTCAACTGCTTTGTGCCACAGCTTTGTTAATTTTAGCTCAATAGTTCTATACTGATTGAGTAGAGGTGGTTTGAATAACACATTAGCTTTTTTCCACTGATGCAGAAGAGGGGGAATCATGTCCCTTATGAGTTCTTTCTCTGTGTAGTTCCTTCTATCCTTTGTATTTTGTTCACGAAGGAGTAACCCTAGTCTCAGCATGTCTCGCACTATTGGTAGTTCTGATACGGGAAGCTCCTTGCCTGTACCGACTAACAGCCTCAAGTGGCATGACGACTGACCTCTTGTCTTCAATTTTGGCATCTTAGGAATATCTGAAAAGAAAGAAAAACATTTAAGTATTTTATATCAATTACGATGTTTCAAAGTTTAGTCATTCGATGTTCTAAAATTCAATAAAAAAATATTTCATGGGATTACAACATAATTAGACAGAAGAATATGATAATAATAAATAATTGTAATAATCAATAATCCATACTTAAAGTTAAATTGTAGTATTCGTCTAGTAGAATAACTATGAAGTAGGTACAAGAGCAATAACAGCAAACCACCGTCTATGACATCTAAGAGGCAACTGAGGACTGAGAGTGAGGGACAGTTCTATTCATGTTGTGACTTGCACATTGTACAACAACTGTATGACCTTGAAAACACTCCATATGCGATCAGTTGGATAATTCTGTGACAGATGAATAGTTAATCAATTTATGTCCTATTATTTAGTAAAAGAGTCAATTTCTGAAACTTTAAGGTAAAATTGATGCAGGTAAGTGTTATTTTATTTCATATTGGTTGGCCAATTTCAAGTTTTAACATGAAAAGACACTATTTTCACTACCAAAATTGATTTGAAAAAAGTTGACAAAATTGACACACCCTAATATATATATATATATATATATATATATATATATATATATATATATATATATATATATATATATATATATATATATATAAATTTCGGGAAAATCCTGCAAGTCCAACACATTTCAAGAAAATAACAGTCCAGTTTTGACTTGAGAAACTTTCGTGAAGTCTTCCAAACATGGCGATAAGCCCTGAGGCCATCTTGTCCATACCTTGAATATATATAATCATGCGGGTTGCTTCTACAGAGCTTCAATTTAATATTTAGGAGAAATCCAATGACAAGGAGAAATGTAAATGCCATGAAAAGTCTTCTTTATTGCGCAACGTTTCGAGCAATACGCTCATCTTCAGGCTGTTTAATAACAATGTGAAATTAAAATCAATATTGAATGAAAAACCAAACAGAAAATTTCTATAACCTATTCGTAAAGACAAATTTTAAAAGACTGAGAAAAGAGGGTTAAATTCTAAGTTATACAGATTTACATATAAAAATTAAGAAGTTATTTTTAAATACATGTAGTAAATGTGAAATTAATACACTGGAAAAATTACCAATAGTACACTGGAACAATGGAGCTATCTACCTTACACTGCAGTATCCGAGGCTGACTAATTTGAGCAGAGGCAAAGAACGAGAAACACGAAGGATGGCGAGGGCGATAGGGGAAGGAGGGATTATAAGGAATTGGGGAAGGAGGAGGGATCATAGCAAATTGAGAGGGACGGCCGATGAGTCAACATTCAGACTAGGGGACAATGCTTTAATGAAAAGGGATTCTAAAATTCTTAGTGAGTTGGGACAAGTATTACAACCAAGAATTTTAAAATTGTCTAAAGTGACATCAATTTTGCATTTAATGCTGTGTTCACGAATACTCGAGGCTTCCTTAGTTTTTAAAATTTTACCTGTTCGGCCACTTATTCCCATATGCGAATAAAATCTAGCCCTGAGAGAGCGAACAGTGCTGCCGATGTAATTCCCAAGGAGACACCTGGGGCAGGTAAATAAATATACAACACCGCTACGCAACGAGTCAGGGGTTCGATCCTTCGCTGAGAAAAAGCTACCTAAAGACGTTTTATTAATAAATATGATGCGGAAGCGGTGTTGTATATTTATTTACCTGCCCCAGGTGTCTCCTTGGGAATTACATCGGCAGCACTGTTCGCTCTCTCAGGGCTAGATTTTATTCGCATATGGGAATAAGTGGCCGAACAGGTAAAATTTAAAAAACTAAGGAAGCCTCGAGTATTCGTGAACACAGCATTAAATGCAAAATTGATGTCACTTTAGACAATTTTAAAATTCTTGGTTGTAATACTTGTCCCAACTCACTAAGAATTTTAGAATCCCTTTTCATTAAAGCATTGTCCCTTAGTCTGAATGTTGACTCATCGGCCGTCCCTCTCAATTTGCTATGATCCCTCCTCCTTCCCCAATTCCTTATAATCCCTCCTTCCCCTATCGCCCACGCCATCCTTCGTGTTTCCCGTTCTTTGCCTCTGCTCAAATTAGTCAGCCTCGGATACTGCAGTGTAAGGTAGATAGCTCCATTGTTCCAGTGTACTATTGGTAATTTTTCCAGTGTATTAATTTCACATTTACTACATGTATTTAAAAATAACTTCTTAATTTTTATATGTAAATCTGTATAACTTAGAATTTAACCCTCTTTTCTCAGTCTTTTAAAATTTGTCTTTACGAATAGGTTATAGAAATTTTCTGTTTTGTTTTTCATTCAATATTGATTTTAATTTCACATTGTTATTAAACAGCCTGAAGATGAGCGTATTGCTCGAAACGTTGCGCAATAAAGAAGACTTTTCATGGCATTTACATTTCTCCTTGTCATTGGATTTCTCCTAAATATATATATATATATATATATATATATATATATAAATCAAAGGTTATGGTAGCCAAAGGGTACGGTATCATAGGTACCAGGCACTTGGTAACGTTTCCTATAGGTATTACGACATACTTTCGTACCCCTAAGTTCCTTCACCCACCCCCAGCTTCTGGGCCCGAAAAGTGTGGGTTCCTATAGTCAGTTGGGGTGGTTGGTCGCCCTCATCTTCCAAGCACACTAGCTCCTTCAACGAATCAAATTTAACGATCCGTCGGTTTGCCTGGTATAGCGTGATGCCCTTAGCTTTCATGATATATTGCGTCTCCTCCCCCACCCTCGCCCATACCCCATAAGATTTTGGACCTGTTGAGACAAACGATTCGGCTTATGCGATGGATCAATACTCATCCTTGATCTCATCAGTCAACTCTCCGAGGAATTCCCAATAGGCGGCATGTATTCACCCCCCCCTCGCTGTAAATATCACACTATCTGTGTCGGCGTACAGAACCCTCCGCCCAAGAGAATGCAATAGACCCCAAAGTTTGACGCGTGCTTATGCGGTTGTGAAGCTGGCTACAGGTATGTTTGTAACACGTGCGGTATCTGTAGCCAGTTCGGTAATGTACTTTATTATGGACGTATTACCTACATTCACGATCTCCATGACCTCTTTATCAGGAGCATTGGCGTAATCCCATACCTCATTATAACTTTAGGCTAGATGAACGTTCCCCTTGCCCGTATTCTGTGCAAATTTTCCCCAAAGAATGTTTATGTACAAATTTGCACTAAAGCGCTTTCCCGAATTCTATACAATTTTGGACAGGTCAGGCTGTATCCCTTCACGGTCCCGATAACGCTGAATATACACCAATTTTTCAGCTTCGGTATCAACTCCTCGCGGATACCCTGATGCGTCTAGCTTATCGTTCAAAAAAGTGTTTATATACGGCGTGAAAAGGTTGGGTAACTTCTGGAACCTCCACACCTCATATATCTTCAATATTCTGTAGCATGGCGAACGGCTATGGACAGTTCAGGGCTTGTATATACGCCTTTGATCTTCCATTGGTTGATTGTGTAATTACAAGCCCCATTGTTCTCCTCTGCGCACTTCACGCACAGGTGAAACATGAGCTTGTGGTCTATAACGATGGGTAAGATCGGCATCCATAAATCGCGAGGAGGGAGCACGTCTACGAAAGAAAAACCGAAAAAGTTCTTGTTCATATTTGTTGAAAACTCTTCCATGGTGGGCAGCGCGGGCCCCACCAGTTTTTCAGGTGCACCTACGGGGTACGGATTGTTCTTCATCATGTAGGGGTATAAAAAGCAGAAGTCGTAGTAATGGAGTTTCACGCCCTCCGTACGTGGAAAGTACAGCTTGAAGGGATTTGTACGCACTCAGAATAAGCTATCACCGCATTTGAGAGGATCCAACACCATTGAACGCTTGATAGTGTTTATTTTTTCACGGTATTTTTTCACGGTACTGTCCATACTCATGCTGTCCATACTCATGCTTCCACAAGATCTTGTGAGTGAACTGGGTACCTATAAGCTGATCGCGGGTGCGGGTCCATGCAAGACTGTCGGCAGGAGATCTACTGTAGATATTTCTTACGATTCCACACTCAGGACTGGGACCGATAAAGGAGTACACAGTCTTCTCACCAGTAGCACGGTTTTCGCTTAGACCATCAACCCAAAAAACACGACCACTGACCTGAATGGATACCTCCTCCGTGTTGCTGGCATGTTCTATGTATACTAAGGTGGAGTGAAAATATCATTTTTGGATTTTTAATTTACTTGAGTGTGGAAAAGTTGCCAATGGGCTTTAGAAACAAGCATGTGAAATTATAATACAATTGAAGCATTGCTTGATTGACCACCAGCGATTTTAATATATGGCATATTTCATGTTTTAACGATCGCTTTGCCCATCAGGAGTCATCCAAGATGCTGGTCTTTCATCCATGTTTATGCAAATAATTAACAGCTTAGTTTGCTGTAGACTGTGTTATTGCATACTTGAGGTTGACATTTAAGATTACAACATGTGTGGAATGTAAATTAATGGCAATTACAGAGGGTGGCCAAATTATTAGAGCTGATGTGAGTAAGTGAGATAAGAAAGAGTTTAGTTAACCATACATTGATTTAATGCTAGTTTCAGTGATGGTAGTGATTTGGTGCGATAACATATGCAGTCCGTGAGTCAGAGGGGATGGGAGATTGGGAGGGGGGAGAGTGAGTAATATGCAAAGCGCGGCTGCTCCGCCAAGCTCAGTGCACATGTGGCAGTGAGAATTGAAGGTTATTTGTGCTGTTATCATCATTTTTTCGTGAAACTTGATATTAAAAGTAAGTTAATTACATATTGATATCTGTTTATAGGTGTTTGACAAGTGAGTGTGACAGTATTAATTTGATATTTCTTTTTCTTGCAGAAATTCTTTAATAGTCTTACATTGCTTACAATTTATAATAATTGTTTTTTTTTTTTCAGAATGGAAATTATTACGAGGGAGAAGGCGGCATGTGTGATTTTTGGCGCGCCACGCGAGATACCCACAAATGTTCTTCCCACCTACGCTGATGTTATGAAGGCTTACATCCATACAAGACAACAGCTGACAACGAAGAATAACAAATATCCACCGTTCGCCGAAGTATCAAAAAAAGTTTGCGTTGATGTTGAACTTGTTTGGGAGAAAGCGTCTCTTCCGACCGTGACGCACGGACGAGTGATTGAAACGCTCAGACCGTACAACGAGAAATACAAGAAAATCTTGAAACCATACAAGGCTCGGAAGGACAACGACAACTACAAGCAACAACTTGAACAGTTCAGAGAAGACGCAGATAAACTCTTCGACATTAGCAAATGTAAATGTGTAGATTTCGTCATGAGCTGTAAGTGCGAAAGAGCGGACAAAGTACCACTCAAAGAAAGAAAGTTTCTAGAGGACCAGAGAGGAGCCAGAAAGATGATTATAGGAGGCATCGATTTGGTGGAAACAACAAAGCTACAGAAGAAAATATCCAGGAAAGTCTGTGAATCGAGAAGACACAGCATTCACCAAGAACAATCGAAGCAGCAATGCAATTCTGGAAGCTACAACGAGGAAGACAAGGACGACGACACCGACAACAGCGACGAAGAATACACCCTATCTAAGTCACACTGTAAACCTGATCTATCGACACTGGAGAGTAAACGTCAAAGAATGACGATGACTGTACGATTACCATGTTTGGCTAAAGCGTGCGATAGAACGGGCGTCTCAGATCGAGCAGCAGCCGTTATTGCCTCATCCGTGCTACAAGACATTGGAATTGTGTCTACAAATGACACCTCCAAAGTCATTGATCGTAGTAAAATTCGCCGAGAAAGAAGTAGAACTCGTCAAGAACTGACAAAACTAGACAGCAGTATGACAGACTTGCCTGGATTGTACTTCGACGGTCGAAAGGATAGAACGATGAAAAATGTACGAGACGCCGCAGGACATGGCCACCGGGACAGAGATACAGAAGAGCACGTCAGCATTATTTGTGAACCAGGTTCATCGTACTTTGGCCACGTGACGCCGTCAAGTGGATCAAGCAAGGCGATTTCCAAAGTAATCTTTGAATGCTTGGCTGCGCGAAGTGTAGATCTCGACAGTGTGAAAGTCGTCGGATGCGACGGAACCGCTGTCAACACTGGACATAATGGCGGAGTTATTCGGCAGCTTGAGGAATTACTACAAAAACCGCTGCAATGGCTCGTGTGCTTATTACATGCTAACGAGCTCCCCCTGCGACACCTGTTTCAGCATTTAGATGGAGCAACTACAGGACCTAAGTGCTTCTCAGGACCGATAGGGAAATCTCTCACAGCATGCACGGAACTCCATATAACATCGTATGAACCTATATCTCCATTACAGCCACTGCCGCATGTTGACGTGAAGGACCTGAGCACTGACCAGCAGTACCTGCGGCAGATGTGTCAAGCTGTCAGTGAAGGACACTGTCCCTGTGATCTAGCATTGCGAAAACCGGGACCATTGAACCACTCGCGATGGTTGACAACTGCCAACAGAATCCTCCGCCTCTATGTTGGCCTCGATGCACCATCCAACAACATCAAAACTCTTGTCACATTCATCATCCGGGTCTACGCCCCAACATGGTTCGCCATCAAGACGCAGCCATCATGCAAAGATCTCCATCTTTGCACGGGATGATGGTGAGAACACGGTACCTCAGCTCCTCTCTAAAGAAAGTCGTCGACCCGGTGATTCGGCGAAACGGCTTCTGCGGACACCCCGAGAACGTGCTATTAGCCATGATCACAGATGAGCGACCACATATAAGGGAACTCGGACTCAGAAGAATCATGAAGGCAAGATCACATGTGTCTGCAAACAAAATCCGCAGTTTCGAGTGCCACCGCTCAACCTCGACGCGACCGAATACCAGGACATGGTCGATTGGCAGACTTTGACCGTGACGGAGCCTCCTGTTACGATGGATATGACGGACAACGAATTGAACGACATGATCTCTGCTCAAATTTCACCAAGTGTCCTCTTCCCTCGCTTCCCTTGTCACACACAGGCGGTGGAAAGATGCGTGAACCTAGTTACCGAAGCTTCAGCCGCTGTGTGTGGCGAGACGTCCCGCCATGGATTTATTCGGGCTCGCGTCGCTTCTCGGCAGCTTATGCCGAAACTTGAGTCTAAACGTGACTATCAATTCTGAATTAACCATGCATGCATAACTCAGACTCTATCGTTAGCATAATAGTGTGCCAAAATAACTAAAAATATATAGTCTGATGTTTACTCGTATTTTAGGTATTTTTGTGTAAAATCGTATATTATTGTAAACTTATAACGTCTGGTGGTCGATCAAAAGATTGTCTGATTTTAATAAACTTTTTTGCATATTGTTCTATTAGTCCATTGGCAACTTTTAAAACCTCAAGTAAGTTAAAATTCACAAAACAAAATTTTGGGGCCATTTTCACTCCACCCTAATGTATACACCGGTTTGCTGCTGTAGGTGTATGAGCCAGTAAATAGCCTTGTGTCCATAAGTGCGAGGGTTGTTTCTGTGAATGACGGCTCAGGTGTCGTCGCGGTTCTGAAGGGCAAACGCCAAAATACGTTCAACTACGCGTCGCAGACCGTGTTCAACACCATTGCTATACAGGGATCCAGGGTCAACCCTGACTACGTACCGATTTCTAGTCATGGCTGGGGTGGGGGTGGCGGTGCGCACCAGTTCGAATGTTAACTGGACTGGTTATACTTGTTGTAAGACCACCAGTGCCAACCCCAGGGTGCCAAAAAAGGGGGGAGGGGAACTCCTCCAGCAAGCTTCGAGAGTCTAACTGACATCTTTGAGAGAGAAGTTGGGACGGCCTCACCCCCAAAGGGGTATCCCTAACCTAAGAGAGGGAGAGAAAGGAAGTGTGTCTTTGGGGGAGAAGTTGGGACGGCCTCACCCCCCAAAGGGGAACCTAACCTAAGAGAGAGAGTAGTGTTCGCCTGGCTCCTGCCAGACGCATAATGAGACTTCATCCGAGCGCCCGCTGTCTCATAAGATTCTAATTAGCCAGTTAGCTTAATTCGCCAGTTGGCTTAGAAGGCTAGAGTATAACCGCTAGAGTATAACCATCAATATATCAATACAGGAGAAATATATATATATACAGTATATATTAGGGTGGTCCTCCCTTATAAAGGCGATATTTTTTTTGGGTAATTTACATGCTCCCACCCAATAAAGTTGTTCCACTTAATAAGAAAATAATTCTGCTTCAATTTGAGCTCGATCGGATAATAATTAGAGGTGGCTGTCGAAGCTTGAAGTTACCAAAACTGCAAGACGGGGGTTTTCTATTGACCCCTGAACAATCTCAGTTGGCCCCAGGGATCCATGATCAACACTTGGGAACCACTGATATAA
Source organism: Bathynomus jamesi (assembly GCA_023014485.1). NCBI lineage: Eukaryota > Metazoa > Arthropoda > Malacostraca > Isopoda > Cirolanidae > Bathynomus > Bathynomus jamesi. Next base: position 556,753 of record JAJOZX010000864.1, read on the forward strand.
TGTGTAGTTAAAAGATTTTTATTTTGCATATATATTTTAAATTATAAGCGTTATACATAACACTGATGACGTACTATTTTGAATCGTCATGGCTGGCAAGACCACTCACTGTACCTCACTGTTTAAGATCTTCTTAGTAGGTTCAGGATATTTCTTCCTGTGTTGCTCCACGACTTTCAATAGGTATTGAAATTGTTCTTCATTCTTAGTGTGTTTTCCACTATAATCCTAAATAAGTGGAATCCCGCGTTCGGCATTGTCGTTCACGACCTTGATGTTTTCAACTTTCCGAAGAGCCTCTTGAAACTCATCATCTGAGTCCCATGTTGACGGGTCTTTTTGCATAAATGCAGTATTGATATTGAGGGCCCGTATAAGCTTGAAAGAGTTTCTCGTGCTCAAGGAATCCAATGTTGGGAGATGATCTTGACGAAGGCTCACACGTTTAGGACATTTTAGGCTGCCTTCTGTCTCATTAATTCCCTTTACAATTAATCTTTTTGTGTCTACTGATACAGAAGCATCAAACAGTGCCAATCCCACCATTTCCTCAGATAGGTACCACAAGTGGCCAGCAAATTTAGATGCTGCAGATTTTGCCCATTTTAAGGATTTCGTTCAAACTTTAAAGTTTGACAGCCACCCCTAAATATCGGATCTGGTAAAAACTTTGCCAAAATAATTTTTTTATGAAGTGGAACTACTTTATCGGGTGGAGCAGTAAAAATAAAAAATTCGTTTTTGAGGACCACCCTAAATATATATATTATATATATATATATATATATATATATATATATATATATATATATATATATATATATATATATATATATTGAATAATTAAATATATTGAAAATAAAAATAATAATATACAAAACGACGGAGTACAATCAGCAACATGTTAATACAGAAAAAAAAAATATATATATATAAATATATATATATATACAGGGCGTCCCAAAAAATGTATACACACTTTAACAGCTGATAGCTCAATTGATGTTTCTTTCTTTCCAAGTTAAACCCATTAGAATTAATAATGGCAGTCAGACTAAGCTTTGAACAAAGGAAATTCATTCTAAAATGCTACTGGAAGTGTGAAAACGCAGTTGAAGTGCAAAGACAGTTTAGGAGGGAGTTTCAAACAGATCCACCAACGCGACTTACCATCACTCGAATTAGAGATAAGTTTGAAGCCGATGGAACTGTTCAGAATGTCCACAAGAAGCGTTCCGGAAGACCACGGACATCGACAAGCCCCACAAAGCAAGAAAGAGTACTGGAAACGTATCACCAAAGTCCAAGAAAATCTGTGCGGCAAGCGAGTCGTGAGGTAGGAATTTCAGAATCGTCTGTCCAACGCATTTTGAAGCGCTGTCAATGGAAAAGTTACATTCCAAGATTAGTCCATGCTATTAATGAAGATGATCCGGACCGAAGAGTGGAGTATTGCGAGTGGTACTTGGCACGATGGGATGTGGATTGGACGAAGGGGTTTCGTAGAATACCCTCCGCGTTCACCAGACGTCACACCACTAGACTTTTTTTTATGGGGATACTTAAAAGACAAAGTCTACGCTATAAAACCTGCAACAGTCTCTGAATTGAGAGCAGCCATTGAACGAGAATGCACACAAATACCAAACGAAATGTTTCGTGATGTTTGCGATTCCATTGCTTCGCGTTATCAGCAGTGCCTGGACCAGAACGGACGTCAGTTTGAAAACAGGCGTTGACAAAACAATTAAATAATGTCTGTAGATTCTATTACATTTTGAAAATGAAATGTATTTTAATAAACACTGCCTTTATAAGTATTTAAAGTGTGTATACATTTTTTTGGGACGCCATGTATATATATGCAATTATATTAAATAATTAAATATATTGAAAATAAAAAATAATAATATTAAATATATTGAAAATAAAAAATAATAATATTAAATATATTGAAAATAAAAATAATAATATACAAAACGATGGAGTATAATCATCAACATATTAGTACAGGAAAAATATATATATATATATATATATACACTACCGGTCAAAAGTCCTTGCAGAGGAGCTAACTATATAGTTTAAGATATATTTCTGTTTCAGAAAGCAAAAATGGGTGCCATAGCTCAGTTAACAACAGAAAAAAGACAGTCGATTGTAACTTTGAAAAATGAGGGCCAGTCACTACGGCAAACTGCAAAAAATTAAGTTTCTGTGAATGCGGTTGCTTGTACCATTAAACGGTACGAAGAAACTGGTCAAAATAAGGACAGAAAAAGGTCAGGGCGACCAAGAACCACAACAGACTCAGAGGACAAGTATATTCGAGTCACCAGTCTGCGCAACAGACGCCTCACTGCACCTGAAATCAAAGCCCAGCTGAACAACTCCAGAAGTACAACAGTTTCAACATCAACTTTTCAGAGAAGACTAAGAGAGGCAGGATTAAAAGGACGAACTGCAGCAAAGAAACCAATGCTGAGACTCAAGAACAAAAAGAAAAGGCTAGCCTGGGCTAAAAAACACAAAAAATGGACTGTTGAGCAGTGGAAATTTGTCCTTTGGACTGACGAATCGAAGTTCGAAGATTTTTTATCTAAACGCAGAGTATTTGTGCGGCGCAGAGCGGGTGAAAGAATGACACAGCAGTGTGTTGTGCCAACAGTGAAGTACGGTGGAGAAAATAAGATGGTCTGAGGATGTTTTTGCAGGGGAGCAAGTTGGAGATCTCCACAAAGTCAGTGGAATACTGAACCAACGTGGCTATCACAGCATTCTACAGCGCCATACCATCCCATCTGGACTGCGACTAGTTGGCGAACAGTTCATAATGTACCAAGACAACGATCGTAAACACACTTCCAAGCTGTGTCAAAATTACCTAAAACAGAAAGAACGGCAACGTCAGCTCACAGTTATGGAATGGCCAGCACAGTCCCCGGATCTGAATCCCATCGAGTTAGTATGGGATGAACTGGATCGACGAGTGAAAGCCAAGCAGCCATCCAGTGCTCAGAAGCTCTGGGAACTCTTACAAGAGTGCTGGCAGTAGCTTTCACCAGACTATCTTCTTTCTCTTGTTGAGCGCATGCCTCTAATTTGTTCTGCTGTAATTGCTGCTAGAGGGGACTATTTTGATGAATCTAAAATTTAGAATTTGCTTTTGGTAAATTGTCCTGATTTGTTGTTATTTAAGTCCCCACGTTTGTACTTATGAATTTGTGTCATGATAACTTAGTTAATAAATAAAAAACTTTAAACAAAATTTGAAATTTATGAATATTTCAGGGTGTACTTAAACTTTTGACCGGTAGTGCATATATACACAATTATATTAAATAATTAAATATATTAAAAATAAATATACATCAAAATACTTTATGTTCTACTGCGCTTAAGTAAAACACTAAACTCGCACGTAATCGAGTCTACAGTCACATCATTATTGCTTTGCTCTACGCAGTAAATACGATTTAACATTATTTCACCGCTCAAGGTGTGCGGCCTCTTATACTCGATGTAAAACACTAAACTCGCACGTAATCGAGTCTACAGTCACATCATTATTGCTCTGCTCTACGCAGTAAATACGATTTAACATTATTTCACCGCTCAAGGTGTGCGGCCTCTTATACTCGATGTAAATGGCCTTCATATCGTTTAATACTATGTTTGTGGCCCACTTTACATTCGGTTGCAAAGTTATCTTTAAACACGGATAGAATACAATCAAAAGAACGCAAAAAGAGGGTATCGTTAGCCACAACATCATAATAAAATACAAGTTTATAAACACTTCTTTCCAATCGAGGGTTTTTTCTTACCGACCCGAGCTTTTCAATCGTGAACTCTTCTTCACAACGCATAGCGGCAATTGAAATAATCTTCCAAGTCGTAACGACAGCTGCTCATTATATAGAGTTACAATTCTTCAGGGTGAACAGTGTAGGCGAGCTCTGCCCTGTACCGCTCAAGCCCTTTGTACCAAAGTTCGTGATACTTCGAAGAGTCTAAACCTTTTAAATAAGCATTCAGCTCTAGCCCATTCTCGCCTTGTTCATTCCTACATTCGATAAATCCGTCGAGCAGAGCGGTGTATGCGTATTCAAGAAACGTGTCAAAATAAATCATATCCGTAACACGCGCGTCTAATATAGGCTTCAGCTTGAGGAATCCGACGAATTCAAACATTCTTTCGAGGATGAATCGGTTTCGCGTTGGGACAAGAACGTTATTATCAGATGCATTCTTCCACATCAGTCATATATCAATGCATGGCTGATATAACGGTCCTCACCCCACTTCTCAACCATCATGAAGACTCTATTCATCTCTTCAACACTTAAATAAATAACATTAAGGTTTACCAGAGTTTGCTTGCATGCAAGTCGTTTCAAGTACATAGTTAATGGCACCGGTTTCACGCCTGAACACGCTCAATGACTTCGGCACGAATACGTCGTACGCGGCATTGAGAATGCTTCTCAAAGGAAGTTCCATCGTATTCGAAGTGTGCGCGTACAGTCGGTTCAAGCTCTGAGGTGACTATGAGCCACGGGTGGGCGGAACGGCTCGACGGGGGAGCGAGTCACACCATAAGCTGTTGAAACCTATATGGCGTTGTTCCAACGTGAATACTTGTATCCCATTATACTGGGTAGGTCTTTTGAGAAATTTTCCGATACATGAAGCAATACAGGTTTTAATGTTTTATCATTCCTACTCCCCAGAATACGCACCAGACATTTTCGCTTAGGGAGAATTTCACGAACTAAACACATTTTATCCACAATCCGGTGCACTATTTGAGAGAAACATGTGACCGTATTTATCCCTTTTGTTTAACAATCGATGAGGCCATGAAGATTCTCCATGGCCTCATCTCCGGTTTCGTATACACACTTTGAGGTTTGCGGCTCCTGGCGAGGACGTTTTCTTCCTTCCTGTAGCTTTCTTTTTACAGCGAAAACTTTATCGTTCCCGCTCATCGTTGCCACCCGAGGACCACGTTGATCGAGGTAGAAGTCAATGTCTTCTTTCTTGTCCTTGTCGGACAGCAGTCGATTCTTCTTTATATCTTCGACAGCGTCAGATGCTCCGATATCCCACAGCTTGTCCACACTGTCCGAAAACTTCTGCCGTTTTCCTCCGGCGTCAGTTTCTCGTTTTCTGCTCTTTTGGAGTAAGTGCCACTCTTTCCACAATACCTCTAGCTTCCGTTCGCAGTTGAGCTTTGTGATTGTTTTAATGCGGGCCATGTTCCAAAACTTTAAGACGTTGTTTACGGTTTCTTTGAATGCGTCTTTCCTGTTAGCAGTGTACTGGATAACACTGAAGAAGTATTGCAAAACCTGCCGTGTTGTTGGCAATTTGCTACCACTGATGGGGGACGACGGTTGGCCAACTAAAAAAATTTCCGAGGCCGATCTTAGAGAAGGTAGCGATGTTATTTTCGCCTTTCCTTTTGATGACTCTCTATTTGTAGCTTCAAGAGTTCTCCCAGTTATGGTTGCCATCGATTTGTCCATGACAAAGGATGAGGAACTCATACAGAATTTCAAAATGTTATGATCTGCAAAAAAAGAAATAGGTTAGGTACCTGGCACAGGCATAGTGCATTTTCTAATTACCTATATACATTATACATTCCGCCCGGGTATGGTGACTCATTTTTTTTAAAAGTATAGGTGATCGTGGTTTTTCCCATTATTTGGCACTATACTAGCACATTGGTATTACCTGTATACAGGCACAACCTTTAAACCGTTAGTCGTATGACATTGGCAGGCACACCAAACGACTTCTCTCATTAAGAGGATTCAGAAAACATCCCTACTTAATGATTTATCTTGATTCAGTAAAAAGTTAAAAAGTACGCATTTTAAAAAAAAAACTAGTAATTTCAAGGTCGATGCGAGACCCCTAAATATTGATGAATTTTTGTAAAAATGGTACCAATGTGCTAGTATAGTGCCAAATAATGGGAAAAACCACGATCACCTATACTTTTCAAAAAAAATTGAAAAGTGGGCCACCCTACTGGGCATGCAGCGGTCAACTGAGCACGCAGGGATAGAGATATGCTTAGGTATTGGCAGGGGTCACGTGACTGATCTTACAGTGGGAGAAGCTTAGGATTGTACACACGCACGCACGCAAAGGAGAAAATGAAGCCCAAATTGAAACAAATATACGTAATAAATAAACATATCGTTAACAATACACACACACACACATACAGTATATATATATATATATATATATATATATATATATATATATATATATATATATATACATATATACACAGTATAAACAATCAAGGATTAAGGTATCCACAGGGTACGGTATCATACGTACGTACCAGGCACCTGGTAACGCTTCCTATAGGTGTTACAGCATACCTTCGTGCCTCTAAGTTCCTTCATACACCCCAGTTTCTGCGCCCGAAAATTGTGGGTCCCCACAGTCAGTTGGGGTGAATGGTTGCCCTCATCTTCCAAGAACACGAGATCCTTCAACAAGTCAAAGTTAACGACTCGTCGGTTCGCATGGTTAAGCGTGATACCCTTAGCCTTCACGATATATTTCATATCCCCCACCCTCACCCATACCCCATAAGTTTTTAGTCCTGTTGATACAAAGGAGTTAGCGTATGCACCATCACCATACTCATCCTTGATCTCGTCAGTTAACTCTCCGAGGAATTCCCCAGTAGTAGGCATGTATTCACCCTCCCTCGCTGTGAATATTACGCTGTGTCAGCGTACAGCACGCACCCTCCGCCCAAGAGAGTGCAGTAGTCCCCAAAGCTTGATGTGGGTGTAGGCCGTTGTGAAGCTGGCTACAGCTATGTTTTTAACCCTTGAGATATCTGTGTCCAGTTCAGTGATATTGTACTTTATTATGTAAGTATTACCTACATTCAAGATCTCCAGAACCTCTTTATCGGGAGCGCTAGCATAATCCCACACTTCACAATAACTTTGTGCCAAATGAACGTTCCCTTTGCCAGAATTATGTGCAAATTTTCCCCAAAGACTGTTTAGACACAACTATACACTAAAGCGCTTGCCAGGATTCTTAACAATTTGGGAACGGTCAAGCTGTATACCTTCATCGGCACGGTACCGTTGAATATAAGCCGTTTTTTCATCTTCGGTATCAACTCCTCGCGGGTATCCCGATGCTTCTACCTTATCCTTCAAAAAAGCATTTATATATGACGTGAAAAGGTTGGATAGCTTCTGAAACCTCCACACCTCAAGTATCTTCAATATTCTGTATCCATGGCAAACGGCCACGTCCAGCTCAGGGCTTGTATATACACCTGCTCAGGGCTTGTATATACACCTCTGATCTTACGCTGATTGGTTGTATGATTACAATCACCGTTGTTCTCGACGCACTTTACGCACAGGGAAATCATGAGCTTGTGATCTATAACGACGGGTAAGATCGGCATCCATAAGTCGCGAGGGGGGAGCACGTCTACGAAAGAGAGTCCAAAGTAGCGCTGACTCAAATTAGCTGAGAGCTCCTCGATGGTTGGCATGGCAGGGCTCACCAATTTTTCAGGTGCACCTACGCGGTACGGATTGTTCTTCATCACGTAGGGATATAAAGAACAGAAGTCGTAGTAATGGAGTTTCACTCCCTTCGTAGGTGGAAATTATAGTTTCAATGGATTTGTACGCCCACCGAAGAAGCTATCGCCGCATTTGAGAGGATCCAACAGCACTGAACGCTTGAGGCCCTTATTTCTTCACGGTACTGGTCATCTGTTTCCAACCTTGCATCATACTCATGCTCCCTCACGATCTTGTGAGTGAACTGTGAGCCTATAAGTTGATTGCTCTTACGGGTCCATGCAAGGCTGTCGGCGGGGGATCTTTCATGGAGGTCCCCTGTGACGGCACTCTCAGGGCGTGGGCATCCATGCCACCAGCAGCTGTTAAATGAGTACACAGTCTTCTCACCAGTGGCTGGATCCTCACTTAGACCATCAACCCAAAAAACACGACCATTGACCTTAATGGGTACTTCCCCCGTGTTGCGGGCGTGCTTTATGTATACCCCAGTCTGTTGCTGTATGTGTATGAGCCATTAAATAGCCTTGTGCCCATAACTGCAGGGATTGTTTCTGTGAATGACGGTGAAGGTGTCATTAGGCATGAAATTATTCTTGAACACCGTAAAACGTAATGAGGCGATCGTGGTTGCGGCCTGCGGTGGATGCTCGTGAGGAATGTGCAAGGGAAATACCGTTGGGTAGCTTTGCTAATTTACAAGGTGTGAACAGCAGGGTGTCTTTAAACTATACATTACCTCTTATCTGCATCTGTATTAGTTTGTTGCCTCTTTTCAAGGGATCACCTGTAAATTTCTCAGGTGACTCGCGTTCAAGCAACTCCTTATGAAGGAAGTGTGAGTCAAATTTTGCCCAGTTATGAAGAATATACAGTCATTTTTTTTAACTTGTCCGCTAACTTGACAATATACGTAGGATACAAAGAGTTTCACAGGGTTGTCGTGTGCAAGCTTTTCAAAAACGTTTGTCCGTTTACCACAGTTGTGACACTCATCACACTCGATCTCCATGCACTCATCATAGATAGTCTGGCTTACAAATAAATGTGGAATAACCTCTTTGGTTTCAGCGTTCGTGTATGTTTCTATATCAGCAGTACACGGTTAGACAAGGGCTATTTTTAGGCTTAGCATGTTTCATATAATACATGCTTCACTCCATCCGCCTTATTTTTTCATGCCTGTAGAACAGTGATTTCATTGCATTTATGCACAAACTTACCCCAATTATCCATCATATGAAACATGCCACATTTACAGATTCTCATTTTCCTGCAAGTGTAACTGATTTATGGAGCTAAAGCATTTATTGAAAAATGTAGGTCTACACACATTACATTCCCTCTTCTCGGTTTCACTACACGACTTTCACATTTGGGGCTTTTACACTGCTCACATACCATGTAGCACTCCTTACAATGTTTCACTATATCATCCGCAAACTCGAGACATCCCTTACACAAACCATGATGCCTTCATTTTTTACTTTTATCATAACTAGCGTAGAGAGTCCTTATATTACGGATGGGGAGATACGATTTCCTGACAATCCTAAAATAAGTAGAGGTCTTGTACGATCTCTCACACAGCTTTTAAAAACATACACAGTCCTACGATGATCATCCATTCCAAATACAACTATACGAACATTCATTTCCTGTCTACCCTTCTCAGCTCTTAGGACCCATATTACATCAAACTCAAGCTTGCAATCTGAAGCCAGTTTACGGGCACGCTGCACAACCGTAGGCAACCAAATTTTTGCGTCCATATACTTAGCACAGTGAACATATGAGCTAAGACTCTTGCTATAAAGCCGCAACCACGATCGATTTAAATGCTTTCTGTAAATAACCGGAGAATTGAAATTAAGAGTATAAGGTGTGGCACTATGACCGCAACCCGGAATACTCTGTCAATATCTATCGTGAAGTTGTCCATGTTGAAGGCTGTACTACTTTGAGAGACCTGCATTATACGACCCAAGATCTATTCTATGTCTGCAGTTGCCAAGCGACTGAATGGTATTACTACCCAAAAATCCTACATCCCCGTCATCTGAACCGAACCTGAAGGAACCTGTCCGGACTTCACGTTCGTCGCGGTTCTGAAGGGCAAACTCCACAATACGTTCAACTACGCGTCGCAGTCCAACACCGTTGCTATACATGGGTCCAGGGTCAACCCTGACTACATACCGATTTTAGTCAGGGCAGGGGTGGGGTAGCGGTGCGCACCAACTCGAATGTTATACTTCCTCACAGCACGAGAAGCTGCTGGTGTGGAGGAACTACCCGGAATTGAACAGGAATAAAGGTATATTTGAGGAAGGTACTATTGTGGGGGCTGTGTCGTAAGACTTAGAGGGTTGGGGCTCTATTACTGGGGACTAACAACCAACGCAACGCGTTTATACCTGACGTGGAGGGTTCTTCATCATGCTTCGCTTTGAATTGCCGCGTGCTACAGATGTAGCTGGTGATGGTTCGTCAGCGGGATGGAGTCTGTAGCTACGCGGTCATCGGGGTCATCTGTAATATCGATGATGGGGGGTTGTACATCGTCGTCATTCACGGTTCTGTGGAAGAAGAAAAACAAGAATATAAGGAGCAGCACTTAAATTTTGTTATATTTTGTAAATGCCCACTTAGGGGTGTGACGTGTTAGAGATGGAATCTGTAGAAAAATTCAGGTTCACAAGCCCTCCACATGTATTATATCTGGCCCTACAGGATGTGGTAAAAGTGTGTTTATGCTTAAAATCATTAAAGATAAGGGGGAGATGTTCTCAAAATTTTGCATAAAGTAATATGGTGCTATTCGACGTATCAATCAGTGTTCAACGAGTACCAAGATGATATTTTGTTCCACAAAGGGTATATGACGTTAATTCGTTGAAGGGAAATGAGCATACAGTCATTGTAATTGACGATCTCATGTTGGAAATGGATAAAACGTTTGCCGAGACATTTACAGTGTTCTCCCACCATCTTAACATAAGCGTATTCTTCATCAATCAGAATCTATTTTTCAAAAATAGATACACGCGATGTGTCGTTAAATACAAACAATACTAGTCTTATTCGCGCAACGTAGAGATGTGTCACAAATTGGGGTATTAGCCAATCAAATGTTCCCGAATCAGCGTAAGGAGTTTTTGGAGTTTATAAGACAAGTCAGCGTTACAAATATTTGCTTTGTGACCTTCACCCGCGAAACACGTTTAGGGTGCTTCTAAGAACGAATATATTCCAAACGAGCCTGAAACGGTATATATCCAGAATGACAAATAGGCTGAAGAAATATCGTGAATTGATAAAAATCTATCAACGATTGCCCCAGGCACTGCAAAGATGTTTTTAAAAATATCGACTCCGACTTTTTAAAATGCATCTGTGAAATCTGTCTTAATGTTATAAAATGTAATGTCCAATGAAACCCCCTCAGAAGGCGCTTATGTCGTTACAAGAATAATACGTGCGCTCTCGTAAAAGTCAAACGTGGGGAAGAAAAAGCGAATTATTGTACAAAGAGGGGGATCATTCCTCCCCATCTTATTTTCAGTTTTGGGTCCTTTACTCACTAGATTATATAATGAAGAAAGTGGTAGTGATTCCGCACGAGGTGTATGCTTCATTGCAAAGTTCGAAGATTCCAGACACGGTTCTAGAACCCCGTAAAAGTAGGCTTAAAAGAATGGAAAGCGAATTGTTAGCCCTATTAAACAGTGAAAAGTCACCTGAGGAAAAGGATCTTGTACCAAGAGGCTCTGCAGAAATTTCTTCATGAGTACGAAGATTATAAGAATCCGACAGAGCTCCCCGTGGTTATTAGACACAGCGAGCAAACGATGAGCATGGCGACATAGGACCTGGGCCCGACGTTAGAGATAGAGATGACCACCAAAGAATAACGGAACGCACACATCGAACATGTATTAAAAAGCAGCCTCCCAATACATTGAAGAATAAGGTTTAAGTCTTTATAATCTATTGAGTGAGGACCCCATCATACAGTGGACCGATACAGGCGAGGTCATTGTTGAAGGAACAAGGTACAGGGATCCAATATTCGACATTGTCCATGATCTGGTGAGAAAGTGGGACAGGCCCTCACCAACAGGATGGAAGCATATTAAAGAAAGACTACAACAAATAAATGTCCCCAAAACATTGATAGAAATCTGAATAGGTTAAAAGACTTGGAGCAAGTCTCGCATGTGTCAGAACTGAGTACGCCATCACCCCCAACAGTAGCATCTCTGAAGAGGAGAAAGAAGAGAACAAACGGCCAACCTTACCCACGTGTCTCTAAAATACGCAAATGGCTAACGTATTAAGAAAACGCTATTATGACATTTTAACCCCGCCTCCTATGGCGGCGTTAATAGACTGTAAGAGGTGTTTACAATGATGGAGTAGGGAAAAAAGATGTTGAGGGTTTTTGCAAGAGAAGGATGCTTATACACTTCATAAGCCGGTGAGAAAAGGTTTAAAACGGCCAAGACAACAGCGGCTTCGATTAACGCTATTTGGCAAGCGGATTTAACAGACATGCAAAGATATTCAGTGTATAATGACGGATACCGCTACATCCTATTCATAATAGATGTATTCTCTAGATATCTGTGGCTAATTCCTCTGAAAAATAAATCTCCTGAAACAGTTGCTAAAGCTACCAAAACGTTGCTTGTTGAAAGAACGCAGGGTTCCTGGCTATTTTGTACGGATATGGGGAAAGAATTTATAGGCCGCGCTTTTCAGAACATGCTGACAGATTTAATATCAGTTACTACATAGCAGTTCTAAACATAAGGCCTCTTTAGCTGAAAGAGTTCAACGTACCATAAAGGAACGCATGCATCGCTATTTTACACATAAAAACATACAGATATATAAACATTCTGGGATCATTGGCCTCGTCATACAACCGTTCACACCATCGCACGATTGGTACAACACCTAACGAAGTTTTAGAAAGAGGTACGCACAGGGTGAGAAGAGATGGAGCACCGCCACCACACTCTACACATTTCAAAATCAATGATTATGTAGGCTATCACGTTCGGGAAATAAATTCGCGAAGGGATTTGAGCAAGGATGGACACGTGAGATTTTTAAAGTTAGCTATGAGACCTAAAGGCGAGATAATGATGTATTACGTTGAAGATTTGAATGGGGAAGGAATCGCAGGAGGCTTTTACCGAGAGGAGTTGCAGAAAGTGACATTTAATTTGAAAAACTTTAAAATTGAAAAAATTTTAGGCAGTAAAAGTTCAGGAAAGAGAAAAATGTACCTGGTGAAATGGCTAGGGTACCCAGAAAGCTTCAACACCTATATAAAAGCTGCTGCAATAATGAAGCTTAAATAGTATGTAACATGGCGCCTAACCACTTCTATGTCACACTCCCGTCCTCTTCTTCTCTCCATACATCCTAACAACCCTGGCCTACTTTGTACAGAACTCCATGGGCCCATTAAGTTGGAACGTGATTCGTACGAAGTTGGTGTTTCTGAATTCCAATTAGTCACCAAATTTTTAACTCTTGAAAATGAGCAAATCATATTTCTGATCCTTAGAAGAGTCGATAAGTGTGAAAAATTAGCAAACCTTAGGCGACACTATGCGATCAGTCCTGTTCGGTGAGGTACAGTACTATAGTACAAATGTAACACTAGGAATGGTCATTATGACACAGCCACGGACATTGTGACGGGGTTAAACAAGAGTCTTCAAAAGTCGTACCTGACAAACGATTACTTTTTGAAGTAGTAAACATAGACACACCTGCACGCACGTTGAAGTTAAAATCAACGCTTAGTAGAAATATTAAGACAAAGAGCAGTTCACAATTGTTGCCGAGGGTCGATATGGTGCAGCCCTCCAAAGAGATACCTTTCACGAGGTACAACATGACTTGTCCAGCTTAATGTATCAGTTGAAGATTGGAGAAATTGGGTGAAAGCTACCCATCCCCAGCCATGTGCTATATTTACAGCAATATCGTGGGCACAATTTCTTGGGGACACCCAGGCACGCCTGCTGCGCATTGTACACATTCCCAACCATAAGGGAAGAGTTTGACATTACATATGACAAGCCCCATTATGTGAATGTTGCGACTAATCTATTAACCAATATCTCGGTATATATATAAGAACGATTGAGGGAAAAAATTTCCCATTCGGTGATGGGAGCTTAACAGTGAAGCTACACTTTCGTCGCATTCAGTTATAATGACCCGAAGGCCTTTCACAGTCTATCGAGGGTGAGATATCAGCGTGGGAGTGGGCTTGGATCCATTTTTTCAACCATACTACGCACGGCTGTCCCATTGTTGAAGAGGTACTAGATATCTCGGAGGAAGGCGTTACAATCAGGTTTTAACGCGGTAGAAGACATAATGGGGAACTAAACCTAAAGAAGCTCTAAAAAACATTTAAAAAGTACACGGGACGAAATCATCAAAGATGAAAGAGAAAAATGTGGTGGTGGAAAAAGAAGAAGAAGGCTGTCCGGAAGAAGGGGTTACCAACACGTGGCGCTAAACGTAAAGGACATCAAAAAAGAAGTGTTCTAAGCGTGTGAAGCCTATGGCTAATCATTTTTTTAACTGATATAAGCTGAGGACACTACTCTCACGAATCATAGGTTGATTACTACTTGTCGAGAGAGGTAGCACTATTTCTGACTCGTCATGGCACGATTCATCCATCCGTGTAGTTCACAGTGTTGTAAATCGGAGCTGTCCCTCTTTGATATGCCCCAAACACAAGTTTCTATTGAGCACAGTGACTTTATTACAATTAACCCATTAAACACAATTAGCTCCCGAGTGCCTCTATAGAATTCGTGATACCCAGCTCAGGCCCATACTTTTTTGATCCAAGCTGCATGCACATGTACGCTAAACTGCGTATAGCCCATTCAGATAGAACGGACTGCGATGACAGTTACTCTGCATACCCTGAAACCAACTTTCTAAACTCCATATTCAGCCAGTGTGAGGTGTATTTTAATCAGGTTAACAGCTCAGCAGGAACGGGTTATTATCACCTACGAGCCTATCTAGAAAATGTCCTCAACTTTTCAAAAGAAGCGAAGGATACCTTCTTAACTGATGAGGACTATTATCAGACTAAAGACGAAAGTAGTATAAATTTAAAAATTCTAACTCCTCGAGGTAAAACCCTCCTGCAATTTCTTCCCCATTCAAATCTTCAACGTAATACAGTATTATCTCGCCTTTCGGTCTCATAGCCCTAACTTTAAAAATCTCACGTGTCCAACCTTGCTCAAATCCCTTCGCGAATTTATTACCCGAACGCGACAGCCTTACATAATCAGTGATTTTGAAACGTGTAGAGTGTGGCATGGTTCCACTAATATCTCTTCTCACCTCACGCAATATGTGCGTACTTCTTTCTAAAACCTCATTAGATGTTGTTCCAATCGTACGATGGTGTGAACGGTTGTAGGATGAGGCCAGTAATTCCAGAATGTCTTCATATTTGTATGTGTTTTTATGTGTAAAATAGCGATGCATGCGCTCCTTTATGGTAAGTTGAACTCTTCCAGCTAAGAGGCCTTTTGTATAGAATTGCTATTGCAGTAACTGATATTAAACTCTGCCAGCATGTTCTGAAAAGCTCGGCCTATAATTTCTTTCCCAATATCCTTACAAATATAGCTTGGAATCCTGTTTTCTTTCAAGATTAGCGTTTTGGTGGCTTTAGCATCTGTTTCGGGCGATTTATTTTTCAGAGGAATTATCCACAGATATCTATAGAACACATCTATTATGAATAGGATGTAGCGGTAGCCATCATTATACTCTGAATATCTTTGCATGTTTGTTAAATCCGCTTGCCAAATAGAGTCAATCAAGGCCGCGGTTTTCTTGGCTGTTTTAAACCTTTTTCTCACCGGCTTATGAAGTGTATAAACATCCTGCCCCAGGAAAAACCTCTCAACATCTTTTTTCCCTACTCCATCATTATAAACACCTCTGTACAGTCTATCAACGCCTCCGTAGGAGGCTGGGTTGGAAATATCATAACAGCGTCTTCTTAGTATGTTAGCCATTTCCGTATTTTAGAAGCACGTGGAGAGGGTTGACCGTTGTTGTTTGGTCTCTTCTTTCTCCTCTTCAGAGGTGCTACCTACCGCTGGGAGTGATGGCGTGCTCAGTTCTGGCACATACGAGGCTTGCTCAAAGTCTTTTACCCTGTTCAGATTTCCTATCAACGTTTTGCGGGTATTTATTTGTTGTAGTCTTGCTTTAATATGCTTCCATCCTGATGGTGAGGGTCTATCCCACTTTCTCACCAGATCATGGACGATGTCGCCGATATTCGGGCCCAGTACCTTTCTTCCTTCCACAATAATCTGAACTGTATCGGTCCACTCTATGATGGGGTCCTCACTCAATAGATTATAAAGACAAACCTTTATTCCTCAATGTATTTGGGAGGCTGCTCTTTAATACATGCTCGATATTTTGTGGGGGCCGAACCGTTATTCTTTGACTGGTCAGCACTAACGTCGGACCCAGGTTCTATGTCGCCATACTAATCGTTGGCCGTGCTGTGCCTAAAAACCACAGGGATCTCTGTCGGCTTCTTTTAATTTTCGTACTGGTGAAGAAATTTCTGCAGAGTTTCTTGTATAAGATTCTTTTCTCATCATGTGACTTTTCACTGCTTAATAGGACTAACAATTTGCTTTCCAATCTTTTAAGCCTGCTTTTACGGGGTTCTACAACCGTATCTGGATTCTTTAGACTTTGCAGTGAAGCATACACCTCGTGTGGAATCACTACCGCTTTCTTCCTTATATTAATCTAGTCAGTAAAGGTCCCAAAACTGAAAATAAGATGGGTAGGAATAACCCCCTCTTTGTACAATAATTCGTTTTTTCTTCCCTACAGTTTGACTTTCCGAGCGAATGTACGTATTATGTTCTTGTAACGGCGTAGGCGAGCCTTGTGAGGGGGTTTCATTGGTACATTACATTTTATAACATTAAGACAGATTTCACAGATTGATTTTAAAAAGTCCTATTCGATATTTTTAACAAACATCTTTTGCATTGCCCAGAGCAATCGATGGTAGATTTTTATTAATTCGTAATATTTCTTTAGCCTGTTTGTCATTCTGGAATATACACCGTTTCAGGCTCGTTTGGGAGTATATTCGTTCTTAGAAGCATCCTAAACGTGTTTCGCGGGTGAAGGTCACAAAGCAAATATCCGTAACGTTAACTCGTAGCTTCTTTATAAACTTCCAAAAACTCCTTATGCTCATTCGGGAACATTTGATTGGCTAATACCCCAATTTGTGACATATCTCTACGTTGCGCAAGACTAGATTTTGTGTATTTAATGACACATCGCGCATGTATCTGTTTTTGAAAAGTAGATTCTGATTGATGAAGAACACGCTTATATTAAGATGGTGGGAGAACACTGTAAATGTCTCGGCAAACGTTTTATCCATTTCCAACAGGAGATTTATCAGTTACAGTGACTGTATGTTCATTTCCCTTTAACGAATTAACGTCATATACACCTTTGTGGAACAAAATATCATCTTGATCCTCGTTGAATACTGACTGTTACGTCGAATAGCACCATATAACTTTATGCACAAATTTTGACATCTCACTCTTATCTTTAATGATTTTAAGCATAAACACAGTTTTACCACATCCTGTCGGGCCAGATATAATAAACGTGGACGGGCTCGTGAAACTGAATTTTTCAACAGAATCCAGCTCTACCACGTTACACTCCCTTATTCCTGTTCAATTCCGGCACATCAGTAGTATGACCGCAAAAAGGGAGAGTGCAATGCAATTGCAAATGTTGATCATTGTTGCAATGAGTGCCAGTACCAGCCCTAGTGCCAATCCCACTCCCCCTTCTTTCAAGACCCCCAGTGCCAACCCAAGGGTTCTCTTTTGTGGAGAAGGTGGGACGGTCTCACGCCCCAAACGGGTATACCTAACCTAAGAGAGGAAGAGAAGGGAGGAGGGTCATTGAGGGAGAAGTTGGGACGGCCTCACCCTCTAAAGGGAAACTTAACCTAAGCCCTAACCTAAGAAGGATAGAGGAGTGTTCGCCTGGCTCCTGCCAAACGCATATTGAGAGTTCATCCGAGCGCCTGCTGTCTTATAAGGTCCTAGTCCGCCAGTTGGCACAGTGTGTAAATCGTTTGGACGGCCAAGGAACGCACACAAACGCACGTACATTCCCCGAGTGTACGGCCATAAAGCCCCTATTATCACACACACACAACTATATGTACGCTCATAGGTCGCCAACTCCCTCCGTCATCACCCGTTTACACACAACGTTTGAACATCCAAGAAGCGCAAACAAACGCACATAGATTCCCATATCATTACGTGAAAGAGAATTTTCAACAGTAATAATAATAATAATAATAATAATAATAATAATAGTAATAATATTCTAATTTAAACTAGAATAATTTGTCCCAATTTAAAGTTCAATTTTGATTAAGAATTTTATGAAGCTTTTGATAATTGGGTTTTATTTATTTGTTGGGTTTTACTTTAGAGCCAACACAAGATGTGAACACACACACACACACACACACAAACATATATATATATATATATATATATATATACATATATATATATTAGCACGGGTAAAAAACTTGACGTATGTGTTCCCGCCCCTCCCATATCTGTTAATTATTTTTAAAATTATTTTACGTGTGAATAAGCGCTAAATCTATCATATATATATATATATATATATATATATATATATATATATTAGCACGGGTAATAAACTTTGACCCCATAAACTTTGATGCCAAATGCGTCCCGCCCCTTCCATCTCTGTTAATTATTTTTAAAATTATTTTTCATGAATTTAAAAGCCGCTATATCCCCAGTGGAGGGCAACTCGTTCCTCCACCAAACCATGCCTTGAGGCGGGGCCACCAACTTGACCTTCATATGAAGAGAGACACTAGCAAGTACGAATTGTTCTTCATCACGTATTTTACAATCAGCGACAGAAACAATTCCCTCCGTCGTTTTATATGAAGATTAGCTAGACATACTACGCAACACCTACCATCACCGGGTCTCGAACCCAGGTGGAGGACAACTCGCTCCTCCACCAAACCATGCCTAGAGGCTTGGCTACCAAATTGACCTTCGTGTGAAGAGAGACACTAGCAAGTACGAATTGTTCTTCATCACATATTTTATAATCAGCGACAGAAACAATTCCCTCTGTCGTTTAAAACGAAGATTAGCTAGACATACATCTCTGCTGGAACGGGTTATTATCAACTGCGAGCCTATCTGGAAAATGTCCTCAACTTTTCAAAAGAAGCGAAGGATACCTTTTTAACTGCCGAGTGCTATTATCAGGCTAAAGATGAAAGCAGCATGAAGGACAAATTTACAAATTCTAAAAAGATATACGAATGTTTTGGGCGCCTGCATACAGACTTCACATTCCAGGAGAATCTGCTTGTGAATGGTGTCGATATGAAATTAAAGGTCACTCGCACGAATCCTAAGATCTGTTTAAATCTGGGAGCTGATCATGATGAGTGCGCAAAGCCAGTTGTGATTCATATTATGGAAACATATCTTCGCATACGTCGAGTGAAACTATGTTCGCCTTGACAGTTAGAAATTGAAAAAAATTTACTACATGCCACAGTAAAATACACAAATAACAATGTACAGATCAAAGTATACACGGTGCCCGCAGGGTTAGCATCGAAACAGATAGAAAACATCGCCCTGGGAGCTCTACCTATAAGGTTATTAATTGGCATGCAGGACCACGCTTCTGTGAATGGAAAATATAAAAAGAAAGCCTTTGAGTTAGAGAATTTCGGCCTTAACAATATAATTTTATACGTTAATGGCATAGCTTTGAGAGGAACATTGGAGACGGATTATTACTTAGACTCTATGTTCCTGCTTTGCTCGAGAGCTTATAGTAATCTGCCGATATCGCCGGTACCTGTGATGAGCTAGGAATTGGTGTAACGCAGAAAGAATTCATCGAGCAATTTAACCATTATCCGTTTGACACCACTCCTGACTTATCTGCTAGTGTAAATACACACTTAAATCAACAGCAGAGTGGAAACTTTTCAATCAGACTCGAATTCGCTAAGCCGATAGACGCCCATATTAGTTGCTGGTATACCTCAAATCACAGACCCTAATAGAAATTGATAGATTCAGGAGTGTAGTCACTGACTTTTAAAATGGATGTGAATACACTCGAGAGAATAATGAATAGTGACCGAATCACACGCTCTAAATTTATCGGTGTGTTTGCGAAGAATGAAACATTGAAATTACGAACTACGAGAGACTGGAGGGCATTTATTGTGAACACAGATGTTATTGATGGCGAAGGGATTCATTGGATAGCTATCTACTTTAAAAATAGGAAAAGAATGTACTACGTTAACTCGATAGGGACTCATCCTTGGAGCAACTCTATTATTGTAAAATTTCTCGAACAGATGCATATCCCCGAAATTGCATGGAATCCTTACCGATTCCAGGGATACTTTAGTAATACTTGCGGCATGTACTGCCTTTCATTTCTCTTACACATGGCACGTGAAAAGGAATTTATAATTTTTTTAAATTATTCGACCCGTGTCACACTGAGCGGAATGATGAGTTGGTATGCAGGCAGATAGAAAACGTTTTCCGTTTGTGCGTACTCGATGTATTGTATGATGTTTTACGCGTATATATATATATATATATATATAATTGTAACGAGTAAGTGCAACAATATTGTGTAAAATGAGTACACCTGTTATTTTAATTCTGTACCTAATTTAAGTTGAATATAAAAATTTTACTATTTTCATAAAACATTCCTTATGCTTGTACCACTTAATAAATTGATGCAAATACAATGCGTCTTGTTCTTATCCGAAATACAAGAAAAAGAAAAAGCTTACATTAGTTCCCTGACGACCTAACATTTGTTCGATCGGGTGTGCTCTATTACTTTGACCTCCCTCTTCAGATTTTTGTCCGCGACTTGCATTTCTTCAAAATTATCACGAAAAGATTCTATAACACGATTTAGTTCTTCATCGGTCTTTTAAGAAGAAAGGATATGTCATTTTTTTTATGGATTTTATAAAAATAATTAACACTTGCAAAAGAATCTTGATTATTGTAATATTTAATATGATTCCCGCTGTTTGCCTATAACAAACACTTCTATAAACATATATATATATATATATATATATATATATATATAGGAAGAGAGAGTTACAAGGAGTTACATGGAATCACACGGTGAAGCCTCAAATACCTTCATACCACTCAGGGAAGTTCGTGTTTGTGGTCCATTTAAGAGAGAGTGACGAATAACATCACATTTCAAAATGAGCTTATTATGGATTTTTATAAAATTTATTAATAGAAATATCAGAACAGGACTTTTACCATAATATTGAAGGTCTTTTCTAAAATATTAATTGTTAAATAGTTATTACTAATGGAAACTGAATCTATAATTGAAAAATGAGTACACCTGTCATTTTAATGAAACATTTTACAACAAAATGTAATGAGTTGAAAATAATTTATTACAGTCCATCCATAATATATTATATATATATATATATATATATATATATATATATATATGTTAAACACAGACCGTGCATGGAACAAGGAACTCTTCTGGGAAAATTAAATCCACTATAGTCCGAATAAGTAATGGTAAATGACAAATACCATAGTTTTTCTTTTTCATGATGCTAGCCCGACGTGGGCAACGGGTCTCTCGCAAAGAGGTCCCATAAATATAGCTTCCCTCACCAGCTATCTGCAAAGCAGACAGGATCCAGCTGAATCCTGTATGCTTTGCAGATAGCTAGTGAGGGAAGCTATATTTATGGGACCTCTTTGCGAGAGACCCGTTGCCCACGTCGTGCTAGCATCATGAAAAAGAAAAACTATGGTATTTGTCATTTACCGTTACTTATTCGGACTATAGTGGATTTAATTTTCCCAGAAGAGTTCTTTGTTCCATACACGGTCTGTGTTTAACATATAAGTTTCTCAGGGGACCATTCTGAGTTTGTGTATATATATATATATGATGAAATAACCAAGAACAAAACACAGAATGGTGCCCAACAGCTTTCGCCTAATGACAGCCCCAGGAACATTTAAATAAATAGCAAGTTCGCGACTGAATATAGGACACAAAAAATAAAATAGAAATACGGGTACATAAAATTTTTATACTTACATTTCTACTGTAGATTCTTCCGCTGGATCAAACGGAGCGTTAGTGCAGATGTCAGCAACTGTTTGCGTTGAAAATAAGCCGTCCCGATCGGATGCGCTAAAAATACTAATTGTAGTTCCGGTAAACTCTAAAGTTGTTGTTGTGACTGGTTGGCGGTATCCATGGCGTACGGTATGTCCGTTTATTATTCGCTGGTAAAACAACTGCTGTGAGTTTCAGCTGAAAATACCTCCTTTTATATGCAATGATTCCCGACTGTGACAGTCCCTTAATCTTGTTCATTGGATGTTAATGTAACTGGGAGTGTCTATGGCATATGTGTTTGCCAATCAGATGTTGTAACACTGATATAACGAGCCCACGCTTTGGGCATTGAAATTCTGATTGGACACCTTCACGAAAAATAGTGCCTTTATCAAATTTGGCTTGTTCACACCCCAGATTTTTTCATGGTTTTTCAGATAGGTCGTAGGCGAATAAAATTATATTGTAATTAAAAACTTATTTAACTGTTTGATTTTCAACGTAAAAATTAACGTTATTTAGCATGTGTTTAAAACAATGTTAAACGTAAATTCAAAGTTTGTAAGAGAGAGAAGTTCTGAGTGTATTTATTATTATTATTGTTTTATTATTATTTAAAACAACATTGATGAAATAGAAATAAATTTGGTGTTTTCAGATTTCCAAATATTATATTTGTTTCAGATTAAAAATGCCGAATGGTTAGGTTTGGTTAGGTTAACTGTAGCTCTATTTCCATTGCACGCACTTCAGTCTATATCCATCACAGACTCCATTGTTAATAATTAAAAAAATTTCGAATTATTAAGGGGACTCGAATAAAAAAATCAACCTGTACTTTTTCAATCATGGGCATGCAAGGCACAGCCTGCCGACCCTGGAGCCCGAGCCCCTGTCGAATAGAATTACACTTCAAATTGAGTTTATTATGTTTTTTAAAAAATTATCTAATTTATACCAATTTTCTAACATCCCCATTTTGAAATTATTTTTGCTAGTTCATACATTTTCCTGAATCTACTTTAATAATAATTAAAGTCCATTTGTTTTTCATCAAAAATATACACATAGATCCACGTGTATAAATATATATATATATATATATATATATATATATATATATATATATGTATATATATATATATACACACTCATAAATATGAACTTTAGTAGTTCTAATGCAGATACTTCCATAAGCATATATATATATATATATATGCACAGAGAGTTACAAGGAGTCACAAGGAGTTAGAAATATATTCATTCACATATACTCTCTCTATATTCTTTATTGTGAGGAAGGATAAACAGCTGGGCATGCAAGTACA
>JAJOZX010000864.1:582500-610000 GCA_023014485.1 Bathynomus jamesi
TGTAATATATATGTAAAGGTTAATAGAATTGAATTTTAATTATATATAAGGAATGACTAAACATTTGACTATTTCCTGGCGCTGGTAGCTAGTGGCACTACCAACTGGACTGATCCATTGATATGTATGTATACCGTTAATGAAATTACTCTCTTATTACTGCTTTTAACTGTACATATACGGTTTCTAAGACACTTAAGGTTCATTGGTAACATCTCTCTAAGTAATTAAATAATATTATCTGGCAACCCCTCCATATATAAATAATTAAAATAAATATGTGGCACCCCCTCTAAGCTTTGATAACATCTCTCCCTTGCCTTTAATAAATAAATAATTAAAATAAATATGTGGCAACCTCCTCTAAGCTTTGATAACATCTCTATCTTGCCTTTAATAAATAAATAATTAAAGTAAATAGTGCTATCTGGCAACCCCTCCATATATAAATAAGTAAAATAAATATATGGCAACCCTTTCATATATAAATAATTAAAATAAATATCTGGCAACCTCTCCATATGTAAAAAATTAAAATAAATAGTGCTATCTGGGAACCCCTCTAAACTAAAAACCTGCCAACCGGCTGATACTGTGCCATTATGCGTCTGGCGGTCCCAGGTGAAGGATTGTCTGTCTATCTCTCCTTCTTAGGTTAAGGTTTACCTTCTTAGGTTAGGGATACCCTTTTGGGGAATGAGGACATCCTACCTTCTCCCCCAAAGTTAGGGTTTAGGTCAGGGTCATCCGCTTTGGGGGGAGGTCATCTTCCCTCTCCCCCCAAAGCCCCCTTTCATGCAATTTGGGGGTTACCCCCTCTCCCCTGCTGTATAACCCCCTCCCCGTTTGCAACCCCCCTTTGCAATACCTTTCCCCCTTTGCAACATTACGCCTAACCCCCTTTGCAACATTGATCAACTCAAATATTTTGCGGTCATACTATTTCAAAGAAAGATGAATCCTAAAAAACGTTGATAAGCATTTATAGACTCTCTCCCTGTTTAAACGTGATCTCAAATGACCACTGGTGCAATCATCTGAAGTTAAGTTCAAACGTCCTTTAAATCGCACGAAGTTGAGTCATCTAAAGTTTAGTTGAAATGTTCTTTAAATCGCACAAAGATGAATACATATATATATATATATATATATATATATATATATATATTAGGGGCACTCAATATATTTTGCCTCACCCTTTTTAGCTAAATAATAGGCCATGGGACTGAAATGTCTTTTGGGCCGTAAGTTTGAACTTTCTGCGCTTCACATAACCGGATTTTTCCAGTTTGAACCTCCCCTCCTTGTATAAAACCGCTTTTAAACGCCCTTCTATAAAACCGATGGTTAACGCAGTTTCGAAAATGGCATCTGACAGTGATGTGTGTCGTAAACAGAGAGCTGTTATCGAGTTCTTAACCGCAGAGAAGGAAACAGTTGGAAATATTCACAAATGTCTACAAAACGTTTACGGAGATGATGTTGTTAATCAAAGCACAGTTGAACGCTGGTCTAAACGTGTAAGATCATCGGAGAGAGGGAGAGCCAGCCTCGATGATGAGCCACGCAGCGGTCGCCCGGCATCGGCTGTGACAGCTCACACTGTGCAACGTGCTAACAGCATCATTCGATCAAATCGGCGCGTCACATACAAGGAGCTATCACTGGAGCTAGGAATTAGTGAAGGAAGTGTGAATACGATAATTCAGCAACTGGGATATTCAAAAGCGTGTTTACGGTTTGCTCCTCGCGAACTGACTGAAGATCACAAAGCCCAAAGAAGAGAAATTGCTTTTGAGTCGTTTTTTCGATACGAGACAGAAGGGGATGACTTCCTTTCACGAATTATGACTGAGGATGAGACTTGGGTACACTACTTTGAACCTGAAACAAAACGCTAATCCATGTAGTGGCATCACGCAGACTCCCCACGCAAGAAAAAGTTCAAAACGGCTCTCTCTGCAAGAAATGTTATGGCCACCATCTTCTGGGACATGAAAGGGGTGATTCTGGTGGACATTATGAAGAAAGGACAAACAATCAACTCAGAGGCATATATTGCTACCCTACAGAGACTCCAGAGAAGTATAAAGCGAGTTCGACCGGAGAGAAAACTGGAAGACGTCCTTCGTTTGCACGATAACGCAAGACCACACAACAGTTTGCAAACAAGAGAGGCCATCACAAAAATGTGCTTGACTGTGTTACCCCACCCTCCATACAACACGGCTCTGGCACCTTCAGACTTCCATTTGTTTGGGCCAATGAAGGATGCTATTCGTGGAAGAAAGTTTCAGAGTGACGATGAGGTTGTTGAGGAGGTTAAGAGGTGGCTCCAGTGGAACCCAGCGGACTTTTACCAGCAAGAAATAAAGGCCCTTGTTTCGAGGTGGAGGAAAGCCGTAGAAAAGGATGGAGACTAAGTGGAAAAATAAAAACTTGTAAAAAAGGTATGTAACTACTTGTGTACAAAATTTCTGGAACTTACAGGGAAACTTGGAAAGAAAAAAGAAGGTGGGGCAAAATATATTGCGTGGCCTATCCTAACCTAACCTAACCTAGCAAAAATTAACCTAACTCAATACCCATCCTTTTAGGGTATTGTATACTTTCGAAACAAGATATCGTATGAATTTTATTGAAGATATTGCGTTCATTTAGGTTATAGGTGAGTATTATTTACTTTCTAGTTTAGTTAGGTTAGGGTTTATATACCTTAGTTTTAGTTAATTTCCGCATTTCAGAAAGACCAAAATTGAACTCTGGGCATAAAATTACCTGAAAACAACATTTCTTTTATTAAAAATCAGCAGTGAATGAAACCGAAAGACCCCAATTTTTTTTATTTGATTGTAAAACTCAAATAAATTAATTGAATCAACATATTTAAAATTATGTTCTTTCCTCTTTGCACTTATTGATTCAATGAATTTGTTATTATTTACTAAATTTTATAATCAAATCAGAAAAAGCCTTCTATTTACTTTTGTCAAGCCTCCCTCTATATATTGTATACAAGTTTGACTTTTGTGAGAATGATCTATTGAGGCGGAAGCGAAAGTAAGGTTTTTTTTCTCATTTCTAAAAAAGACCATTAACTTATCTTATTTGGGAAGATTCACATTGGATTAAAATATTAGTCATTATACACCATTATTTTACATTATTATTAATACACTGTTCATTAAAATAATTGCAAATTATTTAATATAAGAAATAGTCTGTCAATTCGTACGGAATATAATTTAAATTTTATGACTCCGCCCCTTTATGTGAAGTTAGCCAATCACAACACAATATGTTCTGTCGTATAATTTACCTCCATTAACATACTTAATCCCTTTTATAATAACTGTTATTAATTTAGAGTATATACATGTACCCAAACAAAATTAGTGTACAGGAGATATGAATATAGACGACAAAAGAATAAAAAACCCATTATTTGATAACGGTATATCGAAAAACTTAAAAAAGAAAGGGCAGACCAGGTATTACAAGTAATTATTTTGTTTACATTGTATCCGAAGAAAGAAATAGCGTAATTATCCTGATAGACTTAATTATACTGTTATGAGTCGAAGAAAAAGGAAAATAAAGAAAACGTGCTCTGTAAAAATGGCGAACAGAGATAAATACAATGAAAATACCTTAAAAAAAAGGTTGTTTTTAAGTAAATACGAAATATAAAAAGAGGATAAACTATTTTATACAAGAATATTTTATAAAATTTAGTGCAACAATTAAAGACAAGGAAAAACTGTGATACATAAACCATAAAAAATATCACAAAATATACAACAGGAACGAAAATAATAAGAGCTTAATAAAGTGACTAAATTAAAAATCCTTTTAAAACAAGAGACAAAATAAACATGTAAATAAGAAAAACAAAAGAGAAAAATCAAACATGTCAGCAAATTTATGCATAATTGGACAAACGCAAACATATTAAAAAAAAGAATGAAATTCGTACAAGTCTTGAACAAGCTGTGCGCGTGTACTGAACAAAACGTGTGAAACATTTAGTAACATTAAAACATAAAAAGGTGTAAAGAAAATGAAAGTTAATTATAAGCAAATAAGAATAAAAGAAAATTGCACCGAAAGATTTCAGTTCTAAATTGCTTTCCTCAATGCGCAAACACCGAACACCGGTTTGTTGAATGAGACGAAGGAGGGAAGCTGTCATGAGCAGCTTACAATTCCTAACGAACTGCCATCATCATCACCCGAATCAATAATTCAAGAAGCGAAAAGACGCCAGTTAATGAATTAAGCGCCTAATTACTTTTATAGGCTTCGTATATACGTACAAAGACTGGGTTTCTTGGAAATTCCGCTATCATCTTCGTTTCTCTCTCTCTCTCTCTTCTCTCTCTCTCTCTCTCTCTCTCCTCTCTCTTATCTATTAATATATATATATATATATATATATATATATATATAGTGTAAAACCTTTTCAATATTAAACGTATACATGTGAAAACATGTTTATGTTAAAATAAATTCCGCAATCTATAACATGAAATCTTATAACACATTTCTAAACATGTTTGGTTTAATCAGAACAGAAATATGAAATAAATCTGGGTCTGAAATATCTCCAAAGGGACTTTGTTCCACGTTTCATCACTCTTCCAAATATGATTTAATATTTATGATTATGTGGAAACGTGTTAAAGAATGAATACGTTACTCGTGTAACTGTATTTCTTCCTGCTCTCAACGATACGAGTTCGAGCTGCCTGGCGGAAAACCAAAAACTGAAGTCGCATAAAATAATAAATTAAAAGTATTTTTGAATATGCATTAAATGGTATGATGTTTTTCCGAGACAAAAACACTCCGTTGCACTTTTGTTGTGAATGAAAATATAGTGAAAGTTTGATGAAATGTTCTTTGTCTGCGCATCACTGCTTATCCTGTCTCTGTCAATTGAAATGTTTTGATTTATAAGAATTGTGCGGATAATCGTTTTTTAAAAATTAATTTAAGACGATTGACGAAAGCGTACATAGTAATTAATTATGTAATATTAATTATAAGATATTTTCGCTATTATATAAAAAAGTTTGACAGAGCCGAAAGGACACTCGTTAATAAGTTAAACACCGAAATAATTTTATAGGCTTCATTTATGTATGAAGGCGGGATATTCTAGGAATTCTCATTCTAATCAATTCTTTGTCTCTAAAATGATAATTATATACCGAAGTTTGGCAACTTATAAATTTAAGTTTGAATTAATAATTTAAATATACGAATGTTTGAAGTTCCCCACAATTAAATTTTGAAATGTCTGATGTGTTCTTGGTAAATTTAACAATGTATAACTTTTATCGATATTTTAAAAATATTTTCGTAAAATATATTTTTTTTATTTCATAAATAAAGTTGTGAAGCGCAATTTTAATTTTACATTTACCTTCCAGCATATCTAGGTCATATTGCAATACTTTATCAAACTTTATCAAACATATTACGTCACTAAACAGGTTCAGTAATAAAATGGAAGTCAAGTCTCGTGTGGAAGTCAAGGTGCAACTTTGAACCTTCTATTAAATATAAAAATAGTGCAAATTTATAGAAATACAACGTATTATTTTAAGGATGTTAATTTTATGCATCTAATATTATTACTATAGAAAAATATAATTACCTTTTCAAATAATTATTAATATAATATATAAATTAATAATAGATATAAATTAAACTTTATTGGCAGAAAAATTTGATTCTTGCTTTACATCATACAATAAAAAAAGAAATAAGTTGCCAGTTCTAATACCGAACTAAAATTACAGGGAAATGAAAATAATATTTAATAACCGAGTATAAAAAGTTCAGGATAGACTCCAAATCATTTTAAACGAAACTTTAAAAGATTCAAAACTTAAATTTAACAAATAGTTTTACAGTTCATTCGTATTGAGAATTTGCTGGTTTTTCCTATGCTGATGATTCTAATCTTCACTTCAACACTCACTTCTCAAAGTGTCCCTCTCAAGAGCCAGTCCATGCTTCGCTTACGACGGCTATGACGTACATGAACTCTTATCTTTCTACAGTCTCTAATTGGAGCAGAGAAAACCTTGTGGCTTTCAATCCCTCAAAAACTTTGATCCTTCATCTACTCAACCGGTGAATTCTGGAACAAACTTCCTCAATCCATCCTTCTCCTTGCCTGTGACCTCCAATCTTTCAAGTGCAAAGTATCCATGCACCTCGAAAAACCTGGACCTTGCTTTTTGGCTCTCTTCTTCCTCTATGGTAGGTGGGGGGGACGTTTTTGCGGGCGCTCACCCTTGGCTCCTCCTTCTTGCATAAAAAATGTAATATATAACAAGAAAATTGCAGGTAATGTTATCTGAATATGCCGTTTGTAAGGGCAAAGAGCTTTTTAGGCAGAATCGATGGAATTCAGTTAATTTCTTACATAAGAAAAATCAATGATAAAACAATAATACATAAATATAAAAATGGTACGAACTTACGGAAATACAATGTCATATATACAAAAATCTCATTCCCTCAGTGAGTTGGGAGTGAGAAGGCAGACACGCTCGGATATAAAATATAAAAGGTGATGAACTAAAAAGGTAAAAAATAAAGCATACACATTCATTCACACCGGCATCCTGGTGTACCAGCACCCCCAACCCCCCAACCCCCGACTCCCGACACCCTGCATGGTTAAATTCTACACTTGAAGCGCTTCATACACTATGCGTGGTAGTGCTTCCAGGCTTTGTCAAAAATAAATACAAGCGTACTAATTTACAAATTTTGTTAATTTTCTACATTGTAATTATTATTATATAAATTGCAACTATACATCTTTTTAAATAATCATAACAAATGCAGCAATATTTTTTCATGTAGGAAGGAGGGGCCAAGTATATCAGTCGAAAAAATGAGAAAATAAATGAAATATAGACCAACTGATAAATAAATTTGGGGTCATTATGAAGGGAGTGATGTTTGTGGAAACCTTATTTTAAGTAGCTAACTTTAATACAAGGACTTGAGTAATGAGTATTGTGACAATAATATCTATATTAATGACAGAATCACAAAAACTTCATAAAGTTGATATTCCTTTTATGATTTACGAAATATATTTAATGGTAAAACCTGTATTATATATATGGGTATATTGCATTCATACGTGTTTTGCTTTGAAAGAGGCGCCATTTCTTACAATCAACTTTGTATAATTTTGTTTGTAAAAACATGCTGGCAAGTCTTATGTCATGATTATGACGCGTTTCATTCGGAATGATTTCTCTGTGAATGGGTGCGATTATTTTTTTTTTATTGATAACTCTGTACATAATCGCACAGTAACAGTTAATAACAGTTAATGCGTATAAGTCCTGTCTAGTTTTAAAATATTTAGCACTTCAAAAATGACAAAATGTGAGACTGCCTTTGCGTTATTATTGTTTGAGTCAATATATTTTAAGGATTACTCACGAAGGCGCCAGCGCTCGTAGCTCAGTGGATAATAATAGTCAGTTAGGAGAGCCAGAAACTGGCACAGCGCTCAGTCCAACTAGTGCGGACCATTGCTTTAACTCCTGTATTATTAATACCAGTATCATTCGGATTCGAACCCCCGACCTCATTGTTTTCATTATGGATGCTGGCAGATCAGTGGGTAACACAGTTTTCCTATAACCGAAGTCATGACACCAAATTGTATACAGGAAAATAAACCCAAATCTCAAATCAGATCTCCCTCATTTTGTAGCTTTTTCACGCACACACACACACACATATATATATATATTATATATATATATATATATATATTTGTATATTTATATACAGGGTGTAACAAACGTCCGTTCTCATAGGGAAATAAGATAACAGAATTGAACGAGAAAATAGGGTCAATATTTACGAGATGCGCGGCCTTCGAATTCAGATTTTTTATTCATACCAGTCGTTAGTACATATGATTTGATGAATTTAAAAAAAAATAAAAAATAGAACTTATGTTTTTAAAAAATAAGGGAAAATATCGATTTTTTCACTTTAACGATTTTTTATTTTTTTCGAGAAACTCTGGTTAACACATCTTTTCTCTGGTACAGTTGCGCTTCTCAAACCGCAGTTCTTTCAAAGCCATGGCTGTGTGTGACGGGTGCAAATTACAGCACTTGCAATTAATTAAAAAAGTTCTGAATAATGATGCTGAAGCAATTGAAATATTTAGCAATCATGGTGTTCTCCCCAGTAGTCGAAAGTGTCCAGAGTGTTGTAAGCCTATGTAGTACAAGCTTGATAAAAAAAGCTTTCGTCTGCTATCGGAAATTACGTAACAAAAAAAGTGGACGTATAGAACGCTGCATATTTCATGGAAATATTTCTCTCTTTAAATCCACGTGGTTTGAGAATACCAAAATGCGTCCCAGTGTAAAAATACTTTTTATAAACACATTCTTGCGAAAAAATTTTAATCAAAAGTACTGTGAGGATTTTTTAGAATTGAATTTACGAACTGTTGTGGACTGGAAATCATTTTGCTCTGAAGTTTGTATCAACTGGCTTAATAATCAAGAATCAATGGGTGTCCAGGTATTATTGTGGAAATTGATGAGAGCAAATTTGGTAAATCTAAATACAATCGGGGACGTGAACTACGAGGTATGTGGGTTTTCGGTGGAATTGAAAGAGATTCAAAGCGAAAATTTCTTTTAACCGTCGGCGATCGGAGCAAAGAAACCTTACTTCCACTTGTAGTGAATACTCTTATTTTAGTTTCAAGATAAATGTTAATTTTACCGTCTTGAATTTCGGAATAGTTATAAATTCATTTTAAATTAGTTACCCCATTATAATTCAATTGTGAACCACATTAATACTAATTTTATGTATACTATATTATTTTATTGTATGTAAACATAATTAATTATATATCACAATTGTCAGTTAATTATTTATATTCAAATATTTATTTTAATCTAATACCATGTCCATTTTGCAAATAAATAATAGAAAACCAAAGGTTATATTTTCCACCTTTGGTACTGTCGCAGTTTCGCCTAACGGACTCAATACGGCTAGTGAGATAATCACTGGTTGGCACTTAACTAGCGGCAGTGCTTATGGCTACATCATCCAGGTTAACCTATACCGGATAGATGCGCTACGGTCCCAAGCCGTAGCTTGCCTAGGCCGACGACGACGACGACGTAAACCAACAATTGGTGACCCCGGAGCTGGATTACCCCTTTCACCCGAACGACTAGGATTAGACTGTAATGTCGTTCGTGCCCATCACTCCCTTCACCCGAACGACTAGGACTAGACTGTAATGTCGTTCGTGCCCATCACCCCCTTCACCCGAACGACTAGGACTAGACTGTAATGTCGTTCGTGCCCATCACCCCCTTCACCCGAACGACTAGGACCAGACTGTAACGTCGTTCGTGCCCACCACCCCCTTCACCCGAGCGACTAGGACCAGACTGTAATGTCGCTCGTGCCCTCTGCCCCTCACCCCTGCCCGTGCGCTCTGTGCCTGCGCTCGTCTCAACCTCCACTCCTTCGTTGGTAACTTGTCGTCTTGCTTGTACGTCAGCAAGCATAGGAGAAGATGCCTGACGACGCTGGTGCCATCTCCCACTTGAGCGTAAAGCTCCCCGTCTTCTGGCCGGGTGATCCATTTATTTGGTTCCACCAAGTGGAATCACAATTCAACTTGGGAAGGATCACCGCTAGCAGGACGAAATACGATCATGTTTTGTCCTCTCTACCAGCGAGCATCATCTCTGAAGTCCGTGACGTCATCGTGTCTACTTCCACGAGTGAGGACCCATACAACGATCTGAAGTCTGCCATCCTGTGCCGCACCACTGTCTCCGAGCGTGAGAAACTACATCAGTTAATCTCAAAAGAAGAACTTGGAGACCGTAAGCCCACTCAAATGCTGAGGGCTATGCAGTGCGCTCTAGGCGAACGCGCACAAACCTTCGATAAGGACATCTTTAGACAGTTGTTCTTGCAGAAACTTCCTCCATCAGCTCAGCGTGTCTTGGCCACTATGGATCCTGCTACTCCAGTTGATAAACTAGCAGAAACTGCCGACAAAGTAGTGGAGATTGACACAGCTCCGGTCAACAACGTGAACACACAATCGGAACTGGAGTTGAAAGTGGAAGAGTTAAGTCAACAACTCAACCACGTTTGTTCTCTGCTACAAAATCAACGGCAAAGAAGCCATTCTCGGTCAAGATTTACGAAGAGGCATCGTTCGAGTTCCGGGAAGATCTGCTTCTACCACTCGAAATTTGGAAAGAAGGCTAGGAAGTGCATCTCCCCTTGCAATTTTTCGTCGGAAAACCCCAGCAGCGAGTCCTAATGGCGTCTAGTACTCGCACTGCCAACCTGTTATTCATAAAGGACAGGAACTCTGGTGTCAATTTCTTGGTCGATACCGGAGCGTCAGTCAGTGTATTCCCTCAAAAATCTGGTCATACGCACTCGGAATCTCCGCCTCTATACGCTGCTAACGGTTCACGCATACCCACGTACGGTACTCAGTCGCGTGAACTAAACTTGGGCCTTCACCGATCCTTCAAGTGGATTTTCATCTGTGCTCAAGTGCAGCATCCCATAATCGGCGCTGACTTCCTCCAGCATTTCAAACTCCTGGTGGATCTTGACAAGCGACGCTTATGCGACCAGGCCACACTGCTTTCTGTTCTTGCCAAACAGGTTGCCCTTCCGGACGCCTCGAACTCTGCACTTTCCCTCGTTCCCCCTAATTCCATGTACCAGTGCCTTTTCCAGCGATATCCAGGAATTCTTCAACCGATGCAGATGGGTGATACCATTAAGCACACCATTACCCATCACATTACAACAAAAGGTCCCCCTGTGTTTGCAAAACCCAGACGTCTTGCCCCGGACAAACTGAAAGCTGCCAAATCGGAATTCCAGCTTATGATGGATCTTGGGATAATAAGACCTTCCAAAAGCAGTTGGTCCTCTCCCCTACACCTGGTCCAGAAGAAGTCAGGAGACTGGAGACCATGTGGGGATTACCGGTTTTTGAATTCGACAACCATCCCGGACCGATATCCGGTACCAAATGTCCAAGACTTTACTTCTCTTCTCCACGGCAAATCTATCTTCAGTAAAATCGATCTCGTTAAGGCTTTCCACCACATTCCCGTAGAGCCTTCGGATATTCCCAAGACTGCAGTTTGTACACATTTGGGTTATTCGAATTTGTGAAGATGCCGTTCGGGCTACGGAATGCTGCGCAAACCTTTCAGAGGTTTATAGATGAGGTCACCAGAGGCTTAGACTTTGTTTTGCCTACATCGATGATTTGCTTGTGCCAGCTCAACGGAAGAGGAACATAAGGAACATCTTTCACTCCTTTTTCAACGCTTAGAACAATACGGTGTTACTATTAATGCATCTAAGTGTGTGTTTGCACAGCCAACCTTGGAATTTCTTGGTCACACGATTTCGCAGCACGGAATTACCCCCCTTCAGGACAAGTGTGAAGTGATAAAAAATTACCCTATGCCAAGTAATCAGCGTGAGTTACGTCGGTTTCTAGGTTTGGTAAATTATTACCACAAGTTCATTAAAAACTGTGCTAGTGTTCTTGCTCCTCTACACGCTATGATCACGCACAAACGCAAGGTAACGAAATTGTTATGGTGTAGCGATAGTTTACAGGCGTTCGACAATGCCAAAAATGCTATCGATAGTGCATTGTCTCTGTCATTTCCTATCAGTGATGCCCCCCTAACTCTGACGGTCGATGCCTCAGATGTTGCGATCGGTGGGGTGTTGGAACTAACCATTAACGGTCAACAAGCACCCATCGCGTTTTACTCGAAAAAGCTGCAGCCAGCCCAAACGCGTTATAGTGCTTTCGGACGTGAACTTCTTGCTATTTACTTAAACGTGAAGCATTTTCAACATTTCCTTGAAGGCCGAGAGTTTTGTGTTTTACCGACCACAAACCTTTGATCACTGTCTTCATAAAAACAGCTGTAACCACTCTCCCAGAGTCATCAGGCAACTCGATTATATCTCGCAATTTACCACAGATATCCGCCACATCAAAGGTGTCTTGAACACTCCAGCGGATGCACTCTCAAGAATAGAGATTACTTCTGTTACCCTCAGCTCTACACTGTGGAATGCTATTGCACAGGATCAAGATAAGGATACGGAACTACAAGACCTGCTCAGAGAAGACTCCACTCACTCACTTTCCCTCAAGAAAATGAGTATGCCAGGATTGTCTGTGCCCCTCTATTGCGACGTATCAACAGCTGCTATTCGCCCTTATGTCCCTCCATGTCACAGAAAAGCAGTCTTCATGGATCTTCATAAGCCCTCCCATCCTGGTATTCGTGCTTCGCAACACCTGGTTACCTCTCGCTTTGTTTGGCCCTCGATGCGGAAGGATGTCAAACATTGGACCAAAACGTGCCTTGCCTGCCAGCGTGCCAAAGTCCAAAGGCACACCAGGTCCCCCTTTGACGCATTTCCGCCCCCATCCCAGCGATTTGAGGTAATTCATGTAGACATTGTTGGCCCTCTTCCAGTGATTCAAGGCCAACGTTATCTGCTCACCTGTCTCGACCGCTTTTCCAGATGGCCTGAAGCCATCCCACTTCCTGATATCCAAACGGACACTGTTGCAAGAGCCTTTCTTCATGGATGGGTATCAAGATTTGGATTGCCGACAAAAGTCATCACTGACCAAGGTCGCCAATTTGAGTCTTCGCTTTGGAAGAAGTTTACCAGCTTGTTGGGT
Organism: Bathynomus jamesi; assembly: GCA_023014485.1. Taxonomy (NCBI): domain Eukaryota; kingdom Metazoa; phylum Arthropoda; class Malacostraca; order Isopoda; family Cirolanidae; genus Bathynomus; species Bathynomus jamesi. The sequence continues at coordinate 595,300 of JAJOZX010000864.1, forward strand.
ACAGTACATGCGCATACCTGTGCGTATCATCCGCAAGCTAACGGCCTCGTCGAACGCTTCCATCGCCAGCTGAAGTCATCCCTTATGTGTCACAAAGACTCCCATTGGATGGATAAGCTTCCACTCGTTTTGCTTGGTATTCGCTCTGCATTTAAGAGTGATCTGAAGACTACAGCGGCTGAACTAGTCTATGGAACAACACTGCGGCTACCAGGTGGCTACTTCACTGCAGGGATAAGTCATGTGATCCTACGGAATTCGCTCAGACACTTTCCTCTCACATGCAGTCCCTTCAGCCTGTTCCCCCTCGATTGACTAGCCAACAGAACATCTTTGTTTCCCCAGCCCTCCAGTCTTGCACCCACGTTTTCGTTCGTGTACCTGTCCCAAAACGGCCTCTCCAATGTCCATATGACGGACCCTATGAAGTTCTCCGACGTACGCGCAAATCATTCCTCATCCAGCGCGGTTCCAAGGTCGACAAGGTTTCTATCGATCGTCTTAAGCCTGCGTTTTGGAATCAACCTTAAGCGAGGTACATGTAGCTACCAAAAAGGTTCAGCGGAAATCTGTGTCGTTCGGAACTCTTTGAACTTCCTCTCTGGTGGGGGATGTGTAGTGAATACTCTTATTTTAGTTTCAAGATAAATGTTAATTTTACCGTCTTGAATTTCGGAATAGTTATAAATTCATTTTAAATTAGTTACCCCATTATAATTCAATTGTGAACCACATTAATACTAATTTTATGTATACTATATTATTTTATTGTATGTAAACATAATTAATTATATATCACAATTGTCAGTTAATTATTTATATTCAAATATTTATTTTAATCTAATACCATGTCCATTTTGCAAATAAATAATAGAAAACCAAAGGTTATATTTTCCACCTTTGGTACTGTCGCAGTTTCGCCTAACGGACTCAATACGGCTAGTGAGATAATCACTGGTTGGCACTTAACTAGCGGCAGTGCTTATGGCTACATCATCCAGGTTAACCTATACCGGATAGATGCGCTACGGTCCCAAGCCGTAGCTTGCCTAGGCCGACGACGACGACGACGTAAACCAACACACTTTTACAACGCTTTATTTTGCAGGGGTCAATTGTCATTAGTGACTGCTGGAAGGTTTATAGCCAGCTCTCTGATCTGGATTATGAACATCGAACTGTGATTCATTCCAACAATTTCGTCGATCCAGAGAGTGGCGCGCATGCGCAGAATATAGAAAGACTTTGGGAAGATATAAAGGCATGGGTTTTGGGAGCTGGTAACAAAAAAAAATATTACCAGCAGTCCTTTGTGCGCTACCTATTTCAAGCAGAACTCAAAGACTACAAGACTATCCTGCATTATAGGTACCGGGTGTACATAAAGTCAGGATCTATATTTGTGAAGCACTTGGAAATTATATGGAATTCAATCATAAAATGATAAAGTGGTAACATTTATTAAATAATTAAGAGTAGGATTCGACGTGACGCCCATCAGTATCCTGCACAGCTCAAATCGTTCCGCAGCATTTCTAACACATTCTGGAGCATTTGCGGGGTTATGTTATCTGCAGCAGTTCGTATACGTGTACGTAAGTTTTCAAGGCTCGTAATCTTCGTCTGATAGACGTGCGATTTGATAAAGCCCCATGCAAAGAAATCTAAGGGGGTTAAATCTGGTGATCTCGCTGGCCAAGGTCTGTTGCTTCCGCGTCCGATCCAGCGATTTGGAAAACGTCCATTTAGATAATCCTGAACAATTTTGGCATAGTGACAAGTAGCACCATCATGTTGATAGACGACGGTACTAACAATCCTATCCCCGTTAGGTTAGTTATTTTTCCGTCGATTTAGTGAAGATTAGGTTAGGTTAGGTTAGGTTCGTTTTAGTGAAGGTTAGGTTAGGTTAGGTTAGGTTTGGTTATGTTCATTTTAGTAAAGAAAATTAGTTGATCTTGTGTGTTTTTATTTGATTTATTCATATTTCCTCATCATTTCCCGTGCTTTCATTTCGAAATATGAATTTTTTTTTTTTTTTATTTAAATTGAAAAATTGTCATACTTTGAAGTGATTGCACAAGAAATGATGATCAATTATGAATAGAGCTCATAAAAACATAAGATTAACTAAAGATTAGGTTAGGTTAGGTTAGGTTAGGTTAGGTTCGTTTTAGTGAAGGTTAGGTTAGGTTAGGTTAGGTTAGGTTTGGTTATGTTCATTTTAGTAAAGAAAATTAGTTGATCTTGTGTGTTTTTATGTGCTTTATTCATATTTCCTCATCATTTCCCGTGCTTTCACTTCGAAATATGAATTTTTTTTTTTTAAATTGAAAAATGTTCATACTTTGAAGTGATTGCACAAGAAATGATGATCAATTATGAATAGAGCTCATAAAAACATAAGATTAACTAATTTTCCTGTCTGATTTCGGAGGCCGTGCATCTCCTAAATATTGACCGAAAATAGTTTTAACTATACATTACAAATACAATCAACTTACCAATTAATCCAGTAGCAGTACATGCTTATATTCCATTCCATTTAGCCGTTGACACATTTCTACTCGTCTTTGTAAGCTGTCGGTTACGTTTTGAAATGTTTCCGCACTAATTCTGTTACACTGATCTATAATTTTTTCTTTTAGCTGCTGCGTCGTTCGAGGCCTTCACTCATAAACAACGAACTTTAAGTGGCCCCACAAGAAGAAGTCAAGTTGGGTCAAATCAGGGCTTCGGGGCGGCCATTCCACACAACCTCGGTGTCCTATCCATTAGGGTTTCTCAACCGGGATCCCGGGATCTCGGGCGGAAAATGATACCCTTAAATCCCTGTACAAGCGCAGCAAATCCCGGGATTTCCGAGTTTTTTAAAGTATTCTAAACACGTTATTTTAAATAGTTTTACGTTAATTTACTACTGTATCTAGAAAATACAAACATAGTATGATGATAAATTTATAATAGTACAATCGCGTTGCGTTGTACAACTCGAATAGTGCCTATAATATGCCCTGTATGATGTTGTGCATGTGTAATACAGGGTGTCTCAAAAGTCACTATCTATTTTGAAAAATAATGGGAATTACGAAAAACTGGTTTAAGACATGAAAAATATATTTATTTCAAAGTAAGTGCCACAAAGAATTAGTGCTATTTATTTATCTGTCTCCACATGGCGACCATCGGTGTCTCTACAGAGCTCAAAGCGATAAGTTGTTTCCCGGAACACACTTTCCAGCATTTGAGGTGTTATTTTCTGAACTGCATCGGTAATACGATTTCGAAGTTCGGCTACATCACTAATTCTTCTACCAGTGTACACCTTAGACTTAATGAAACCCCAGGCGAAAAAATCTAATGGTGTTAAATCGGATGAACGTGCTGCCCATCGTTGTGTTCCTCCACGACCAATCCAGCGACCGGGGAAGCGTCTGTCAAGATAATCACGTACAATTATTGCATAATGGCACGGTGCTCCATCCTGCTGAAAAACTACTGTGTCAAGAATGCCATCTGTAAGAAGTTGAGGTTCGAGGAATTGTTCAAGCATGTCAAGATAATAAACCAATTAACTTTTTTTAAATACACAAATTTGCACCAGAAGTACATATCTTTATGCCAGCATAGCATTTTTTTAAAAACATCTAATGTCACCGAAATAGATAGTGACTTTTGAGACACCCTGTATAATAAAGGCTCTATCCTTTATTATATTTATCATTATTGTGTTAAAATATTGATATATTTATATTTAATATTAACTAACTAATCTAGATTTATCTAATACTTAAACATTTTAAGACTTTATTATTATTATTTTTTATAAACTGGGAAATCCCGGGATCCCAGGATGATGGCCGATTTTGTCTCGGAAAACCAGGATAGTGAAAATCCCTGAAAACGAGAAACCATACTATCCATCTGCCACGAAGATTCTCATCTCACCATTGTTTCACTGAACGAGCGAAATGCGAAGGTGCACCATCTTGCTGAAACCAAAACTTTCGTCTAACATTCAAAGACATTTCGTAACTGTACTTTTGCAAATTTACTCCAGAATGTTGTTCAAGTTTGGTTTCATCAAAAACGTATGGTCCTATGATGGTTCCTCTATGAATTTCTGCTCACACCATAATCCTGGGATCAACCTGCGAAAGTGCATCTTGAACCCAATACGGATTTTTGTTGTTCCAGTAATGATAATTAATTGTAGCGATTCATGTTCCATTTAAATGAAAACAAGCCTCGTCGCTAAATAAAATATTTCCCCCCCATGAGAACGCACTTTTGTTACACCCTGTATATATAACCTATCCCACCCCCTCCTACTGTTATGGAAGTCCCTTCCGGTGTCATAAATTTTGATTCAGCATTGCTGGTAAATAATAATAATAATAATAATAATAATACTAATAATAATAGAAGAAGAAGAAGAAGAAGAAGAAGAAGAAGAAGAAGAAGAATATGGGAGTTAGAGCAATATACCCCAATAGTTGGTCTGAGTGGTGTACCAGTTTCTGGCCCTCCTCACTGATTATTGATTATTACCCCAGTTGTAATGTCACAATAAATGTGGATGAATGAGCGAGTAATGAAGGATAAGGAGTGCATTTGGGGAATTTTTATCCGCCTGCATATGAATATATATTATTATTTTGGATATGATATGCTGTATGTGACTTTCGAAACTCGATTTTTCGTCTAGGTTAATACCAACCACTTTAACTTCATCCTCTTTTGCGAGAGCAGTACTACCAAATATTAACAGATAATTACATTTATGTGTCATTTGGTAATAGTCATGTAAGATGACTGTGTCAGGTTCAGCGAAAGTTCGCTTGAACATTTCCATTTATTGACTTGTTTTAAAGGACTGTTCCGGTGTTCCTTTCATTTATCGGGAAACTTGTGTTATAGTTTGAAGTAGGTATAATATCATTTGCGTATCGTACGCAGTTTAATGTGGTTGGCATAAATTAAAAATAGTAATGTCCCAAAAATAGGTCCTTCTGGAACCCCAGTTTTTAACTTAACGTAACTGGTAACGATTTGTAAACTATGAATTCAAACAATTTAATATAGTTTCTTATACGCTAAACTTAAAAAGATAAAATGGAAGCTATTTATTTTATGAAAATTATTTATTTTATTGCCTTTTCCCTTGCCAACTTATTTAAGTGTAGTTATTACACTAAAAAACGTATTCATACGTGTTTTTTATTTTTGAAGTTCTCGTAAACTTTCTTAACATCATGTTTATTGCATCTTCTATGGTATGTCCATTTCTTAAGTCCGAATTGATTCAGCTCGAGTATCGTATTAGGTTGAGAATTTATTTAGACTTTTTGCCTACGATTCTTCAAATACCTAACTCAAAAGCCTTTAGATACTAAGGAATACACTTCAAATTGTAATATTTTGTTTGATACTCTACTGCGGAGACACGTTACTAAAGCATCGTACGGTAGAAATGGCTCACAAAAACTAATACCTGCAGCCATTCACTGATAAGATCAGGAAGCTCAGGTAATATAGACAGGGTAGTCCAGAAGTCCTGCCTCATTTTAGTAGATAATTGACAATGTTTAATTAAAGGACATTTCATGTACGTTTATTTATCCCCATGAGGCACGACTTTTGTACCACCCTGTAGATAGTGGAAAAACACAATAGAAGTGACAAAATAACTGCTCAATGACATTATCTTTAACTGTTTGTATTAAAACCAACTAATTTTTTTTCTTTCACTATTACAAATGGGAATAAAGAAATTAAAGAATAAACATTTCTGAAAATTATGTTCAAGAAATCACAATAAATAAATGTAAACTCGCATTTCGAAAAGACTGAATCACATAGACTTTAATAAAATCGACCTCCACTTAACCTGACGTAGTTAAGTAGACTTAAATTAATCCAACCCAACCAAATATTACCTAAAGATAGATAGAGAGAGAGAGAGAAAGATAGATGACCTAACCTGGCATTCAATGAACCTAACCGTGTATTCAATAATTTTACCATAGATTTCGTAATGACTTGATGACGTCATTTAATGTTTTAAAATTAATTAGTTAATTTATTAACACCCACGTGCACAACTTCGGGACCTAATCAATATGTGTGTGAAGTTTCATGTTTGTAAATGCTTCCATTTTGGAGTTATGGCTGGTGGCTGGAACACACACACACACACACACACACACACACAAACACACACACACACACACACACGTCTTTTTACTATTATTATTATTATTATTATAGATAAACAATAGACTGGTACAAATTTATAAACGAAAGACCTCCGAAAATCAACAATTTTTGATAAAGAAAGCGGAAAATTTGTTTTGTAGGCCTAGGGGGTCCGAAATTTTCATAAAATGGAAAATAATTGCTATTTTCTTACTTACAGCGACAGCCATAATGATATTAGGATACGTAATAGAAATTTTGTAATATTTTAAAGTTTGGAAAATAAATAATTTTCTAAAAATGATCTTCAACTATAAAAGCGCATGTAATCCGATAACTTAATTAATGTATTTCTATGACAACTAAAAAATAGAATGATAAATCAATATCCTATCAAATTGTTTGTGTACACGTAAAACTATTTGTACAAAAGTCACAGTAATAAAACGCACAAAAGTCACGGTAAAAAATTTCAGGTGTGGCTCGATTAACTTTAAAATCGTGTTTATTTAAATTGCCCGTTTTATTTATGTAATTTTTTGTATTGAATCGATAAAGAAATCTTTTGTGAATCGAAAAAACTTTTGCGAATCGAATGACATTAAATGTTTAGTAATTATTGACTTATTTTGTGCCAAAATTATGATTAAAAATTAAAAATTAAAAAAATGCGTGATGCGTGTACAGGCATGGGAAGAACTGTACCCCTAAAAGGGGGGGAGGATTTATGTTAGGGAATTTTTTTTTAGCATGGGCACTGCACAATAAAAACACGCTTCGAATGGTGAAAACGGCATTTTTCTACAGCAATTGTAGCGACCTGAAGGTGTGCGCAAAAAACTGTTACATATATATATATATCTATCCATATATATATATATATATATATATATATATATATAAGGCTTCATTACCGAAATAGTATATTAGATGCCCGGGCACGTTAATTGAATGCCCGGTTAGGTTAATTGTACACCCTTGACGATTGGTTAGGTTAAGTCATGATATTTTCGTTAAAGCCAACGAAAATATCACGACTTTACCTAACCAATCGTCAAGGGCGTACAGATGACCTAACCTGGCATTCAATGAACCAAACCGGGTATTCAATAATTTTACCATAGGTTTCGTAATGACCTCGATGACGTCATTTAATGTTTTAAAATTAATTAGTTAATTTATAAACACTCACGTGCACAACCTCGGGACCTATTCAATATGTGTGTGAAGTTTCATGTTTGTAACTGCTTTCATTTTGGAGTTATGGCTGATGGTTGGAGCACACACACACACACACACACACACACACACACACACACACACGTCTTTTTATTATTATTATTATTATTATAGTTAAACAATAGAGTGTTACAAATTTATAACCGAAAGACTTCCGAAAATCAACAATTTTTCATAAAGAAAAGGGGAAAATTTGTTTTGTAGGCATAGGGGTTCCGAAATTTTCATAAAATGGAAAATAATTGCTATTTTCTTACTTACAGCGACAGGCATAATGATATTAGGATACCTAATAGAAATTTTGTAATATTTTAAAGTGGGGAAAATAAATAATTTTCTAAAAATGATGTTCAACTATAAAAGCGCATGAAATCCGATAACTTAATTAACGTATTTCTATGACAACTAAAAATAGAATAATAAATCAATATCCTATCAAATTGTTTGTGTATTCGTAAAACTATTTGTACAAAAGCGACAGTAATAAAACGCACAATAGTCACGGTAAATAATTTCGAGTGTGGCTCGTTTAACTTTAAACTCGTGTTTATTGAAATTGCCCGTTTTAATTATGTAATTTTTTGTTTTGAATCGATGAAGAAATCTTTTGTGAATCGAAAAATCTTTTGTGAATCGAATGATATTAAATGTTTAGTAAATATTGACTTATTTTGTGCCAAAATTATGATTAAAAATTAAAAATTAAAAAAATGCGTGTACAGGCATGGGAAGAACTGTACCCCTAAAAGGGGGGGAGGAATTATGATAGGGAATTTTTTTAGCATGGGCACTGCACAATAAAAAGACGCATCGAATGGTGGAAACCGCATTGTTCTATACCAATTGTAGCGACCTGTATGTGTGCGCAAAAAAACTGTTACATATATGTTGAGTGTTCCTGAGGATGTCATTAGACGAAAGCGCTTGAGCACCACTTTCTGTTTCTTTTCCCTTCGTGGTTTTAGTCACATATATATATATATATATATATATATATATATCAGGCTTCATTTCTGAAATAGTATATTAGATGCCCGGGTACGTTAATTGAGTGCTCGGTTAGGTTATTTGTACACCCTTGACAATTAGTTAGGATAAGTCATGATATTTTCGTTAAAGCCAACGAAAATATCACGACTTAACCTAACCAATAGTCACGGGTGTACAGATGACCTAACCTGGCATTCAATGAACCTAACGCGGTTATCAATAATTTTACCATAGGATTCGTAATGATCTTGATGACGTCATTTAATGTTTTAAATTTGATTATTTAATTTATTAACACCCACTTGCACAACCTCGGGACCTAATCAATATGTGTGAAGTTTCATGTTTGTAACTGCTTCCATTTTGGAGTTATGGCTGATTGCTAGAACACACACACACACACACACACGTCTTTTTATTTTTATTATTATTATTATTATTATACAGAGTGTTCAGAAAGTCACTGTGCACTTATATTTATATAATAGCATACAATAGTATACCATTGCATATATGATAGAGGTTATGGATGGGACCATCAGAACTCATAAAAGGTGTGTTGAAAGTGATGTCCTTTAACAGCAATACAGGCCTGGACCCGTCTTATTTTATTTTGAAATACGTTTGTCAGTTCTTCTTTTGAAATGGACCTTATGTACGCAGTTATTGCAGTTTTCATGTCATCAAGCGTTAGTGGACGATCTCGATTATATAAGTGCACAGTGACTCTCCGAACACCCTGTAGATAAACAATAGACTGGTACAAATTTATAAACGAAAGTCTTCGGAAAATCAACAATTTTTTATAAAGAAAAGGGGAAAATTTGTTTTGGAGGCCTAGGGGGTCAGAAATTTTCTTAAAATGGAAAATAATTGCTATTTTCTTACTTACAGCGACAGGCATAATGATATTAGGATACCTAATAGAAATTTTGTAATATTTTAAAGTTGGGAAAATAAATAATTTTCTAAAAATTATCTTCAACTATAAAAGCGCATCTAATCAGATAACTTATTTAACGAATTTCTATGACAACTAAAAAATAGAATGATAAATCAATATCCTATCAAATTTTTTGTGTATACGTAAAATTATTTGTACAAAAGCCACAGTAATAAAACGCACAAAAGTCACGGTAAAAAATTTCGAGTGTGGCTCGTTTAACTATAAAATCGTGTTTATTTAAATTGTCCGTTTTATTTATGCAATTTTTTGTATTGAATCGATAAAGAAATCTTTTGTGAATCGAAAAAACTTTTGCGAATCGAATGACATAAAATGTTTAGTAATTATTGACTTATTTTGTGCCAAAATTATGATTAAAAATTAAAAATTAAAAAAATGCGTGTACAGGCATGGGAAGAACTGTACCCCTAAAAGGGGGGAAGGAGTTATGTTAGGGAATTTTTTTTTAGCATGGGCACTGCACAATAAAATGGCGCTTCGAATGGTGAAAACCGCATTGTTCTACAGCAATTGTAGCGACCTGTAGGTGTGCGCAAAAAAACTGTTACATATATATATATATATATATATATATATATATATCCATACATGTATATATATATATATATATCTATCCATACATGTATATATATATATATATATATATAAGGCTTCATTTCCGATATAGTATATTAGATGCCCGGGTACGTTAATTGAATGCCAGGTTAGGTTAATTGTACACCCTTGACGATTGGTTAGGTGAAGTCATGATATTTTCGTTAAAGCCAACGAAAATATCACGACTTAACCTAACCAATCGTCAAGGGCGTACAGATGACCTAACCTGGCATTCAATGAACCTAACCGGGTATTCAATAATTTTACCATAGGTTTCCTAATGAAATTGATGACGTCATTTAATGTATTAAAATTAATTAGTTAATTTATTAACACCCACGTGCACAACCTCGGGACCTAATCAATATGTGTGTGAAGTTTCATGTTTGTAACTGCTTCCATTTTGGAGTTATGGTTGATGGCAGGAACACACACAAACACACACACAAACACACACACACACACACACGTCTTTTTATTATTATTATTATTATAGATAAACAATAGACTGGTACAAATTTATAACCGAAAGACTTCCGGAAATCAACAATTTTTGATAAAGAAAGGGGGAAAATTAGTTTTGTAGGACTAGGGGGTCAGAAATGTTCATAAAATGTAAAATATTTGCTATTTTCTTATTTACAGCGACAAGCATAATGATATTAGGATACCTAATAGAAATTTTGTAATATTTTAAAGTTGGGAAAATAAATAATTTTTTAAAAATGATCTTCAACTATAAAAGCGCATGTAATCCGATAACTTAATTAACGTATTTCTATGACAACTAAAAAATAGAATGATAAATCAATATCCTATCAAATTGTTTGTGTATACGTAAAACTATTTGTACAAAAGCCACAGTAATAAAACGCACAAAAGTAACGGTAAATAATTTCGAGTGTGGCTTGTTTAACTTTAAACTCGTGTTTATTTAAATTGCCCGTTTTAATTATGTAATTTTTTGTATTGAATCGATAAAGAAATCTTTTGTGAATCGAAAAATCTTTTGTGAATCGAATGATATTAAATGTTTAGTAAATATTGACTTATTTTGGCCACAAAATTATGATTAAAAATTAAAAATTAAAAAAATGCGTGTACAGGAATGGGAAGAACTTACCCCTAAACGTGTGGGAAGGAATTACGTTAGGGAATTTTTTATAGCATGGGCACTGCATAATAAAAAGATGCATCGAATGTTGAAAACCGCATTGTTCTACACCAATTGTAGCGACCTATAGGTGTGCGCAAAAAAACAGTTACATATATATATATATATATATATATATATATATATATATATATATAAGGCTTCATTTCCGATGTAGTATATTAGATGCCCGGGTACGTAAATTGAGTGCTCAGTTAGGTTATTTGTACACCCTTGACAATTAGTTTGGTTAAGTCATGATATTTTCGTTAAAGCCAACGAAAATATCACGACTTAACCTAACCAATAGTCACGGGTGTACAGATGACCTAACCTGGCATTCAATGAACCTCACGCCGTATTCAATAATTTTGCAATAGGTTTCGTAATGATCTTGATGACGTCATTTAATGTTTTAAATTTGATTATTTAATTTATTAACACCCACTTGCACAACCTCGGGACCTAATCAATATGTGTGTGAAGTTTCATGTTTGTAACTGCTTCCATTTTGGAGTTATGGCTGATTGCTAGAACACACACACACACACACACACACGTCTTTTTATTTTTATATTTATTATTATTATTATACAGTGTTCAGAAAGTCACTGTGCACTTATATTTATTTAATAGCATACAATAGTATACCATTAAATATATGATAGAGGTTATGGATGTGACAATCAGAACTCATAAAAGGTGTTGAAAGTGATGTCCTTTAACAACAATACAGGCTTGGACCCGTCTTATTTTATTTTGAAATACCTTTGTCAATTCTTCTTTTGAAATGGACCTTATGTACGAAGTTATTGCAGTTTTCATGTCATGAAGCGTTAGTGGACGATCTCGATTATATAAGTGCACAGTGACTTTCCGAACACCCTGTAGATAAACAATAGACTGGTACAAATTTATAAACGAAAGTCTTCGGAAAATCAACAATTTTTTATAAAGAAAAGGGGAAAATTTGTTTTGGAGGCCTAGGGGGTCAGAAATGTTCATAAAATGGAAAATAATTGCTATTTTCTTACTTACAGCGACAGGCATAATGATATTAGGATACCTAATACAAATTTTGTGATATTTTAAAGTTGGGAAAATAAATAATTTTCTAAAAATTATCTTCAACTATAAAAGCGCATCTAATCAGATAACTTATTTAACGAATTTCTATGACAACTAAAAAAATAGAATGATAAATCAATATCCTATCAAATTTTTTGTGTATACGTAAAATTATTTGTACAAATGCCACAGTAATAAAACGCACAAAAGTCACGGTAAAAAATTTCGAGTGTGGCTAGTTTAACTATAAAATCGTGTTTATTTAAATTGTCCTTTTTATTTATGCAATTTTTTGCATTGAATCGATAAAGAAATCTTTTGTGAATCGAAAAACCTTTTGCGTATCGAATGACATTAAATGTTTAGTAATTATTGACTTATTTTGTGCCAAAATTATGATTAAAAACTAAAAATTAAAAAAATGCGTGTACAGGCATGGGAAGAACTGTACCCCTAAAAGGGGGGAAGGAGTTATGTTAGGGAATTTTTTTATAGCATGGGCACTGCACAATAAAAAGGCGCTTCGATTGGTGAAAACTGCATTGTTCTAGAGCAAATGTAGCGACCTGTAGGTGTGCGCAAAAAAACTGTTACATATATATATAATATATCTAGCCATACATATATATATATGTATATAAGGCTTCATTTCCGATATAGTATATTAGATGCCCGGGTACGTTAATTGAATGCCCGGTTAGGTTAATTGTATACCCTTGACGATTGGTTAGGTTAAGTCATGATATTTTCGTTAAAGCCAACGAAAATATCACGACTTAACCTAACCAATCGTCAAAGGCGTACAGATGACCTAACCTGGCATTCAATGAACTTAACCGGGTATTCAATAATTTTACCATAGATTTCGTAATGATCTTGATGACGTCATTTAATGTTTTAAAATTAGTTAATTTATTAACACCCACGTGCACAACCTCGGGACCTAATCAATATGTGTGTGAAGTTTCATGTTTGTAAATGCTTCCATTTTGGAGTTATTGCTGGTGGCTGGAACACACACACACACACACACACACACACACACACACACAAACACACACACACACACACACACACGTCTTTTTATTATTATTATTATTATAGATAAACAATAGACTGGTACAAATTTATAACCGAAAGACTTCTGAAAATCAACAATTTTTGATAAAGAAAGGGGAAAATTTGTTTTGTAGTCCTAGGGGGTCCGAAATTTTCATAAAATGGAAAATAATTGCTATTTTCTTACTTACAGCGACAGGCATAATGATATTAGGATACGTAATAGAAATTTTGTAATATTTTAAAGTTTGGAAAATAAATAATTTTCTAAAAATGATCTTCAACTATAAAAGCGCATGTAATCCGATAACTTAATTAATGTATTTCTATGTCAACTAAAAAATAGAATGATAAATCAATATCCTATCAAATTGTTTGTGTACACGTAAAACTATTTGTACAAAAGTCACAGTAATAAAACGCACAAAAGTCACGGTAAAAAATTTCGAGTGTGGCTCGTTTAACTTTAAACTCGTGTTTATTAAATTGCCCGTTTTAATTATGTAATTTTTTGTATTGAATCGATGAAGAAATCTTTTGTGAATCGAAAAATCTTTTGTGAATCGAATGATATTAAATGTTTAGTAAATATTGACTTATTTTGTGCCAAAATTATGATTAAAAATTAAAAATTAAAAAAATGCGTGTACAGGCATAGGAAGAACTATACCCCTAAAAGGTGGGGGAGGATTTATGATAGCGAATTTTTTTAGCATGGGCACTGCACAATAAAAAGACGCATCGAATGGTGAAAATCGCATTGTTCTATACCAATTGTAGCGACCTGTATGTGTGCGCAAAAAAACTGTTACATATATGTTGAGTGTTCCTGAGGATGTCATTAGACGAAAGCGCTTGAGCACCACTTTCTGTTTGTTTTCCCTGCGTGGTTTTAGTCATCATATATATATATATATATATATCAGGCTTCATTTCTGAAATAGTATATTAGATGCCCGGGTACGTTAATTGAGTGCTCGGTTAGGTTATTTGTACACCCTTGACAATTAGTTAGGTTAAGTCATGATATTTTCGTTAAAGCCAACGAAAATATCACGACTTAACCTAACCAATAGTCACGGGTGTACAGATGACCTAACCTGGCATTCAATGAACCTAACGCGGTTATCAATAATTTTACCATAGGTTTCGTAATGACCTTGATGACGTCATTTAATGTTTTAAATTTGATTATTTAATTTATTAACACCCACTTGCACAACCTCGGGACCTAATCAATATGTGTGTGAAGTTTCATGTTTGTAACTGCTTCCATTTTGGAGTTATGGCTGATTGCTAGAACACACACACACACACACACGTCTTTTTATTTTTATATTTATTATTATTATTATACAGAGTGTTCAGAAAGTCACTGTGCACTTATATTTATTTAATAGCATACAATAGTATACCATTAAATATATGAT